>JAODUH010048507.1:4528-19397 GCA_027564835.1 Typhlichthys subterraneus
CGTATATGAAAACTGACAATTGAAACTCTTCTGTGGATGTCTCCCAGTCTGACCTCGTGTGTGTGTGTGTGTGTGTGTGTGTGCTCTGACATGGAAGGTGAAGAAACTTATGTCCTCAGCTCGTTCACAGTCACTCTCGACAGTTTATTGGTTTATCTCTTTCCTTCCTAGCAACTTGTATATTCTCAAGAAAATAAAAAAAGTAATCGCTATAACACCCCGTTTCTGGTGTAGTATTTGACTCATCTCTCTTTTATCACGTTTTTGTATTCTGTCTTCGGCACAAACACGACACTCTTTTTCTTAAACTGTTGGACAAACTGTAGGACATACTATATTAGGACCAAACACACACATGCATACACATGTGTGTTCTTGTAGGCTTGTTTGTGTTTTTGTTGAGTTTGTATCAGTTTGTCAAGTAGGTGGTTTCCATTCAGTGTGTGTTGATGCACAACGATGGGTTCTGGAATGAGTCGGACCAAGAGCTCCGGGGAAAGAAAGGGTTAATCTTTTTTGCAGTATGTAAATCTCTGACACATAGAGTAACTCCTACACATACATGGCTATGCTGTGCTGTACACTGTGCACTGTTTACATCGCTCCAATCAAAAAGCAGGTTCTGTGTATGAGAGAGAGAGAGAGAAATATCTCTTATCTGTGAGTACTTTATAAGCCCATATCAAGTGCTGTAATTCTGACCCAATGATTTACAATCCCAAGGTAATAGCACACCTGTTCCGATTCACCTGCTCCATCACTGGCATGTGTCTGTGCGTGCGTGCTTGTTTGTAAAGGTGAGCGTAGGCCTACAGTTATAACACATCCACTAATCTGTGTAGGTATTTGTGTGCAGTGTGATTTGGGAGTGTTTTATGTCCATGCTCATGCGCGTCTGTTTTGACTGATTAAGAGCTCACAACAATTTGCATAAGGCAGATAATGGAAGTCTATATTCCATTAAGATTCGTTGGTGGTTGTGGGTAGCATCTTATGTAACCGTGTGTTAGATTAGAAAAATGTATTTTACAGGCAACAAGTTAAGGCCTTCCCATGACCTCTGCCTGGACAGCGCCGGCTCAAAGCTTTAAGACATTGTGCTTGAAGACAGTCTGTGACATTAGCATTTACTGATTTATGGAAGAAGGCCCATAGAGCATTAGCACATAAGCGGTAAATCTTATAAGGTAAAATTATATCACAGAAAATAAGTTGTTGGCCTTGTGGGATGTTATGTCACAACATCACATAATATTATCTTAGTTAATTCAGAGCAATATTTTTACCTTTTTCTAACTTTAGCTTGGTTTGTATGCTAAATAAGAGGCTGTATGGGCTAAGATGACCAGGAGGCCTACATACTTTCTATATTCACCACTTATTTTATTATGAACAAGTGGTAAACACTTTGACAGCTATTGCTTCTAGCCTGTACAGTGTTTTTACCCCCACTTTGTCCATATTTGTGACGCTAATCTCTATTCATTCACATTGTCCTGTATATTCTGTATTCCCTAACCCCTTTGTTGTAAATCATATTTAAATGCCCTGCTTAAACCCACATAGTGATAACAGGAGCTTCATTTAAACTGCATACCCTTGTTTTTTACCAATATGGTCTAGCCTGCTCATCCGGTCTGACTGGCTCATATTCATTAGTCATTCATAGTGCTAGCAATGTAACAATAATAGGGGTTCAGTAATATTGTTGCAGATGTCCACACAGTTGTTTGTTTTTGTTATTCAACACTTGTCTGTGTGTATTTATGTTGTGGAATCTGGAGCCGCATCAAATGTTGTTATTATGAAATAGATTTTATAGTTAGTCCCTGTATTGTATAGTTATTTCGTGTAGGTTTAAGTTGATAGTCAAGAAAGACTGGAAAATGTAGGCCTACATACTAAGCCTGAAGCAAAATCAAATGTTTGATGTATTCATGTGTGAAAATATGGACTACACTCGTCTAGACCTGAGAAATGACATAATCTCTAATCGATTACCAACACTCACTGTCGATAGTGTGTGCAGATAAGCACGGTGGTTTAGCATTGTTAAAGGAACTGCTCTTTCAGGGCAGGACCGGCAGTGCTGACTGCTGAGAAGATAGCACGTTCCATTTGTTTTTGACTGGCTTTGTGTACGTGCGCGTGTGTGTACGCGCGCTGCTAATGCATGTTAATAGACACAAGATCCGCTTTGCTCCCCTGCACCTGCTCCCGTCTAAGTGAACGCCATGTTTCTTGGAAGTGGCATGTCGTTCTCTTATCTGAGGGGAATTCTGGTCAAGTTTACCCTGCGTATCTCCACTCCCACTCTTACACACATCTCATTTGACTGGCAAATATCTATGCAAATGTCAGGCTCCAGAGTGGTGGTTGAGCTACAGTAGTTGGGGTGACCGTACATGCAGTCGCGCGCAGAATACACTGGATTGCATGTGTGTGTGCGCCTGTATGGGTGATGAATTCACATGCACCCATTCCCGGGTCTAATGAGGGCCTTTTTATTTGTCATGAAAATGTAGTCAGAAGTTTGCATACAAGATTGGCTAACGTGGGATTTCAAATTAATACCAGTTTGTGTGTGTGTGTGTGTGTGTGTGTGTGTTTCTTTTAAGGTCTGTGCTTTTTGTCCCATACTGGATTACAAAAGTGAGTGACACATAGAGAAATAGGTTTTCCCTGGTTTCCCCTTTCTAATTGCAACATCTGTGTGTGTGTGTGTGTGTGTGTGTGTGTGTGTGTGTGTGTGTGTATGGTTCGCGGGGGGGTTGTGGGGTGCTGCTTATTCATTGTCCATTCATATGCACAGTGTGGTGGTAGTGTTGGTAAGACCTCTGAGGAAGTTGTCACACAGAGAGAGGAAGTGTGTAATATAAAATATGTAAGTATTGTTCACCTCATTGAAAGAGAAATTCCTCTTTTTCTAATGTGTGCATGTGTGTGTGTGGTCTGGTCTGTTGAAGAAAGCAGAAATGATGGACACAGCACCCATGGCTGCTGCACATAGCCTGTAGTATAAGAGTTGGGTTGGCCTTTTGTATAACACTGATAGTAAACATGTACATGTCACTACTACACTTCCTAGGTCTGGTCATCTTGTTCCTCTGTGACATGACTGCATATCTAAAACAACATGTCAGGTTTTAACCAAACTGCTTCCCAAATTGTTGGGAACCAGGAACTGGCAATCACATGACCTCCTTTTGAACCTTTAACTAAATCCATACACTGTCTGTAATTTTATTTGCACGTTTGCTTGAGATAAATAACTGGACATTTTTTCTCTTACATTTGTAAGAAAGAAGAAAAAAAAGTTTAATTCAGTTATTTTCTCTATAGAGGAAATAATGTGTCATGATGTGACTGACTGTACAAGACACATATATACACTATAATAGCTGCATTATTTTATTATTATTAATAATACACATTATGCACTCTCATGCACAAACTAATTACGTTAAGGCATTTTAAATGAAAGAAATATGTTCTCTATAGAAAAACAGTAGTGTTTTTTTTGTTTTGTTGGCTTAGCCAACAGAAAGGCCAGATAATATGGTAAATGACCGCATGAGGCATGTTTGTCACTGTGGTCTGACTTGCATCATTGTTTGTGATTCAACATATGTATGCACTGCTGTATCTGCGGGTGTCTCTCTGAACTACGCTCTGTTGTCATTCACTTCCTGCTTTCTTGCCTCAATAGGTGTCTCTGTGTCCGTTCTCGGTCGCGCTGGGCATTCCGTGCCTCTGGAGCAGCGCTAGCCTTCCACAGTGTCGATGGTGGACAGCCATCCTACTGAATGTGAGTGCCATTTCTTCTTACTACGAATAGGTCTGGCTCTACCCGTGTCATGGTGCATCCGTCATTTTGAATAATAGCTCTTCTGTTTTTGTCGTATTACAAAGCTTTTTATTTGATTTGATCAGGGATCTCTTGGTTATATTCGATCCATTTGTCTGTTAAATCCCTGTGAACTTGCCTTGCCTGGAAATGTATTATGTCCTGTATCTGGATGTTTAACTCTCATTGCTGATGCTGAGCCTGTCTCTGTTTATCTTGTTTCAGATGAGTCCGTCACAGAAAGCAGATATTTATTGTCACGTTGCACAAGATTGTCCTCAATTTTACTTAATGGGACGGCAAAGGCAAATGTGAGTTTTATATACTGTATGTGTTGGTAAGGCCATCGCGATCTGTCAGACGTACATGTTGAGACAGACATCTGACAACTCCTTTATGATTGGTTGTGTCAGTGGCCTCATCGACTGCAACAGTAATTGCAGCCTAGTACTACCTGCCTAAACACCTGTGTGGATTTACAGCAAAGGTGCTTTTATTGTCACATACACATATATGAAGCGAAAGATGTTCTCTGCATTTAACCCATCCGTCAAGGGAGCAGTGCGCAGTCCCGTGCAGCACCTGGGGACCCACTCCAGATATCCAGATAGAGGCCAGTGTCTCTCGCTGATAGTAGAGAGTGAATCTAACATGTTTTTTAATGGATAGAGTTATATACAGATCCTTTATTGGTGTTGCATGATTTCATTGACACGTATATGGTTAAAATAAATTATAAATACACACCCCCACAAACCTGCATTGTGAACATCTATCTAAATACTTCCCAGCAAATCATATTTCCTCTTCTTCATATTTCCAACAAGTCCGTTTTATTTACTTGTAATAGTTGATGTAGAGAAGAGGGTGTGAGTGGAGAGAAGGGAGGGACAGATGTCTTGTTTTCTTTTTTCTTTTCTGGAAAAACGGGAACCTTGCGTAAAGCGAAAGCAAACGTGCAGTTCTCTGAAAACGCCCCCTCTCCATAGCCGGCTGGGCCACAGCCTGGCTGAGTTTCCTAACACCTTGGCTCTGGCGAGTCGCGACACGATTCCGATCGGAACGCCGACACTGGGACGGGAGGAGGAAGATAGAGAGACAGACAGAACCCGGAAAAACGGGATTCCAGTCCCGCTTGCCTGCTCACGGGGCAACATACCAGTCCACTAGTTTCCCACGAGAAAACCTTAGGCGTTTTTCGGTCCTCTGTCATCCAGAGGATGATAGAGGGATGTGTGTGCGTGCGTGCGTGTGTGTGTGTGTGTGTGCATGCACGGGAAGGGA
The DNA here is from genome assembly GCA_027564835.1 of Typhlichthys subterraneus. NCBI lineage: Eukaryota > Metazoa > Chordata > Actinopteri > Percopsiformes > Amblyopsidae > Typhlichthys > Typhlichthys subterraneus. The sequence goes on from JAODUH010048507.1 coordinate 9,660, forward strand.
GGCAGTGTTTCCATGTAGGTGAGAGGGGCTTCCACATCATAAGAGGCTTAGGGGTTTGACTGATAGGGTTTTGTGGACCTCAGCAAAGAGATGCAGGCAGGTAAACAGACCCAAACAAGAGTTAAGAAATGAGATTGATGAGGGAAAAAACGGCCAGATAGGCATCAACCCAGCCTCCAGCCCCCCCCCCCTCCACCATCTTCCCCTAATGCGCTAACAAAAGGGGAAATATTAATAAATACATTCTAAATAAACCTTGAAAATAATTGATAAAAGTTTTGTGTTTGAGGGACCCCCCTTCCAAAAAAATATAAATACTAAATAATTGAGAAACTAAAGAAACAATTGAACCATGCTGATTTTTCTTGAGCTGGTCCGCACTCTTAGCTAATGGTCTCTTTGCATTCTGAACAATATTGTGCTGATGCTAACATAAACGCACATGTCCTTGCATGTAGCCGTAGGACACGTGCGAATACACACCCACACTCGCACGTAAGGTGTGTCTGAGGATGATGATGATGATGATGATGATGATGATGATGATGGCCTACCAAGCCCTTGCCACTGGCATCTGATGTGACCCAGTAATGGAGGTGGAATTGCAGGTGATGTAACCCTCGCTAAACTTCCTCCCTTCCACCTGCTAAGGCTGTCTTTGTTGCCGCACCGTGCCTCCGTCCTGGGATCCAGGCAAATAAAGTCACTACAGTCAAACCTGTTTGCTGCCTTCGTCATAAGCTATAGTCAGCTAGCATATTCCTGCTCTTCACAAAACAAATAATTGTGCGTCCGCCATAACATTACTATATGTGGGGTTAGGCTCGGTGTCTGAGGTTAAGTACAAATAGCACTAGAGTGTTGTAAAATGTAATGAGTTTCCTACAGTTTAATATAATCAGAGTAGAGTATCTTCATATGTTTTGTTTACTAACACCTTTTCATGACGTTGGGGGTTTGAGTGATATTTTCCATTAGCCGGGGTATTAGGCAGAGAAGTTATCGGCAACTAAACTGGAAAAAAAAATGCAAAACACACATTCACACACCTAAACACACAAAAGGCCATCTCTTTGCCAAGAACAAATTTTCCATCACAGGCCAGGCGAATTCTTTGTTATTTGCATATTCTTTGCATAGTTGTGTGGTGCTTGCCATCCTGTCCAATGAGTTCTACTCATTTCTATCTATGAAATCTTTCCCTACTTTGTTTACACACTAAGGTCTATAGCAGGACCAACTAAACCCTTACCTGGGATTTCTGTCTAGATGTACTTTCTCCTTTACTTTTCTGGCTGACAGAAAACTTGCGTTCCGCCTCAATGCTGCTGCTTTGCGGACATGAGGCTTAGGGTAAAGGATCTGGCTAATGGTGGATTTATCCCTTGTGCAAACAGCCACTACAGAATCTGGGTGTTTGCGCACTTACAGTACACTACATCCTGTTGCAGACTGTCCATCTACCACTCAACAACTAGAACTCGACAGTTTTATACCCCCCAAAAAAAACGTTTGAGTAATACTGTTTATCAAAACTCCCCTCAGTGTCACCTCCCATTAAATTAACTGATAATATCTCAACGTCTTTAAAAAATATAAATTATATATATATTGATATTGTTGAGATTTTTGAGTTACTGGCAGTCACCCGGACTTCGTTTTATTCTGTGTTTTATAGTAAATGGCGGCAGGTTAAAACAAAAAAGGAATCAGTGTTGCATTTTGATTGAACATCATCTCATCTGGTGGTTGAATGTACCGTACATTTTGTCATAGTCATCAGTCAGCAACATTACCGTTCAATGAGGTCATAAATCGTCAAATGGCTGATTTAGGTCATTTAGAGCGCTGAGGTGCTTCAGGGCAGCTGCTGTGTGTTTAACACCACCAAGCTGAAATATTATATGTTGAGACAGCAGGGGGTTTGGCACTGCTCCTATAGCTTCTTCTCCTCATCCTCCTCTTGACCTTCTCCAGACTATCCTGTTTCTGTCACTGTAGGCAGTCTGACAGGTTCAGCATATGTGTGTGTGTGTGTGTGTGTGTGTGTGTATGCGTGTGTATGGATCATACCATGGGCCGCTGTTCATGTCCAAACCTGCCCTGGTTTCACAGGTTAAGTGAGTCTTTGTGTGTGTGTGTGCGTGTGTGTGTGCGTGCACAAGTTATTCTCCACCACGTGATATGCTCTCTTAATTTCCTTGTTTGTTTATGTTGTCAGAGACCATGTACAAATGCAATACATTCAGTAACACAGCACGGGCTTTGCATCAGATGTGGCTTCTGTTTACAGGTGGATATAAGAATGTTTAGTGGGTGTACATACAAAGGTAGAGGAGTTCCGTCAATGAAATGCATTCTCCTCCTACTGGGTGACCTTGAAGGTAGGGCCAACCAGCTTACAGCCTCAGTACCAGCGTCTTGGCACAAAGGGGGACACGCGAGCATCTCTCCGTGAGAGCCATTAAGACTCAGACGATCAACAGGCACGTCTATTGGCTTTGACATGAATAAGGTTACACAACACAATGGATTGCCTGTGGTGTATACAGTGGCAGATAGAGAATACAGAGGCACATAAAAAGGCGTGTGTGCATGGTGTGTGTGTTATCAAGGCCCGGTGTTTCCTGTTGTGCAATCCCCCCCCATCATACCCTCCAGGCAACGCCTGCTTTGGGCTCCAGGAACAAGATGTTCCCCAGGCTAAGTCCCTTATGAATATTATTATTGCTATTATATACGTACAAGACTCATTTAATATCTAACCACTCGTCTAATACCAGACAGTGAAGAGGGTTGATGTTTGTTACCCGTAACGAGGACAAGTTTATCTTTTTAAGGTTTTATGGTCATACAACACTCATTTTGAAGAAGAGGATTTAAATATGTAGCAATCCTATGCAGTCTTTTCATATGTTGTCCACATTATGGCAAAACATTAACATGAAGGCCAAGTGAATATGTCTATTTTGCAGATTAATATTGTTTTCAAGATGCTGCTAATCAAACAAATTATGAAAACATGTAGAATTTATTTATATTTGTTAGAATGGTTTAAAATGTATTTCTTTGTGGGGGTAGATTTAACGGTCACCAGTGATTATGTCTGCTTTCAAGGCTTCCACACTACAATCTCTCTCTACTGTAACAGTGTGTACAATCACCTTGATACAGTGTGAGTCATCTGTGTGCATGTTCTTCACTGATATGTCTCTATACTTGGTACATTTTGCCACAGTGTGGGGTTTCCCTCTGACTTACTCTTCTGCTTGCATTTGCTTTACCATTTATTTTTATAATTACATTTGCAGTATGAATGAATGTATCAAGCAGATGTGTGGCTATTTGTTTGTATGAGGGAGTAAAATTGTATTGATGGGAATTTCCCCCAATTACAGAGCAAGTATGCCTTGTCCACACAGTGATAACAGATCTGTCCATAATTCATAGTTCAGTCATAGTAAACAGCAGGTAGGTGAGTTTTAAACGGTTAACAATAGAATTAACTGTTATTGGTAATATTATGTAGTACTGGCTCTAACAACACTTTAGGCATAGTGAATGATTCTAAGCTAATCCTTTTTGTCAATTTCAGGAAATTCTACAGTTGGAAAAAATACTCCAATGTTTCTACCAAGCGCTCGCTCTGTAAATTATGAGCACAATCAATGTGGTGCAGACTGCACCTTATGAAAATATCCTATGACTTGGCAATGTGTTTGTAATGTGTGAGGCAGAGCTTCTGTGGGAGAAGCCCTCAAATATAAACAAGTAGAGTCATTTCTCCATCATCATCATCATCATCATCAACTTTTATTATCAGGCTCGGGGTCCATTAGAAAACAATCAAATACAGACAGTAATACAACGCATACATAAAAAATGTAATAAAATCCAGAATGACTATACTTAAATATGTGGCCATAATCATTTCAATCAATCATTTGATTGCAGCTGTTTGCAGCTCAATAGCAGTGTGTTGTTTGTGTGGACCATTTATCATTGCTTTTATATGACTTGCATGTAACCACATCTTGCTAAATACATTAATTATTTCTCTGCAATAATTGAATTATATATATGTGTGTGTGTGTGTGTATGCATGCATGCGTGCATGTACAGTGTGTGTGTATATATATGTATTTATATATGTATATATATGTATATGTATGTGTTTATATGCATATACACATACATATATATTAAATACTTTCTATTAATAAATATGAGTAGATAATAGCACAAATAATATAGTACTTATGAGGTTGGCATACTATGGTGTTACCGGTTAGTGTTTTTAGGTCATTGTGCTCCTGTGTGGAGGAAGTGCTGGTGCTTCACTATAATACATACATTTTGAGACATTGTATGAAGCACCTTGGTAATTGTGGTGCATTTTAGGCACATAATGAACTCTGTTGTGTGTGTGTGTCTGCATGCACGTGTGTGCAGGTACGTGTGTGTGTGTGTGGTTGCTTCTCAGGATGGGCGTAGTTGGGCAGAGCTCTGCACGTATATCAGCCCTCAAAAGATAGTCTTCACAGAAAAATATATTATTAAATGTCTCAACAAGCATGCGGACGTGTTCTCGACTTAAGCCTACTTTAGAATGGAACAGGCTGCAGCTGGTTGTATACATGCTTAAGTTCAGCATTAAATGTGCACTCCTTGGGTGCCTTCTAGTGGGAGTTTGTAGGGGAGGAGTAGAGAAGAACGCCACTCAGTACTCAGGTGCTGGAAGTGCATGTGCACTCTGCTCCAAACCAACACAAGCGTCTATTGTAAGGCTAGCGATATACCCACTAGCTATAGAGGCAGCAGTAGTATTGTGTTGTTGTTATTGTTAGCACACCCGCAATGTCTCTCAGTGAGCAGCTGTCACCCTCCCCCCCCCTCCCCCCTCCCCGCACCTTTGCTAGCTGTTGTTGTTGTCTTGTTAAGGGACTTGCCTGCCCCGCCCCCGTCACCGCCTATGCACTTCCTCCCACGAGGCCCTTTGTTTATGAGTGTGCACACGTGTGTGGGTTTGTATGGCGTGTGTGTGTATGTGCGAGTGTGCGTGTGTATGTGTGTGTGTGTGTGTGAGCGCATGCGTGCATGAGTGTTGCCATGCAGGCATGTGGATTCTCCAAATCGGACGTGAGTTTGATGTGTCATCTTTGGTGGCATAGGAACACACGCGCACAAACACACACACACGCACACACACACGCACACACACACACACACACACACACACACACACACACCGACCGACCATACCTGCAGTGTCCACAATCATTTGCATGCATACGCTGACGTCTCCCGCGTAGAGCGATTACACTGAGCGGTGTTCACTCTCACATGTTCCCTCACAGTTCTTACGCTTGAGATGCTTCTCAGCCCCGGTGTGAGCCTACGGGAGTCTCATTGTGTCCTGTCGGCTGCCATACGTGGCTCACGCGTGCACCGTCAACGTGACGCAGTCACGTCAAGTGATGAGCCTTTTGCATAACTACTGCTTCTCTTTTCCACGGACGGGCTCTTGCTGGGCGCACGTTCGCCGGACGGCGTGCTCTCCGTGTGTGTGTGTGTTTGTGTGTGTGTGTGCGTGTGCATAGAAGGGTCTTCTGAGGAACTGGGAGTGAGAAAGATAAGGAAAGTATTCTGGATGTGTTTTGTGTGTGTGTGAAATATGCCGGTTAAAAAAAGTTGCAGCAGAGGGAAACACTGAATCAGCTGAACGGTCGCTGTGAACGCGTGTTGTGGGACGTGTCAATGTGTGTGTGTGTGTGTGTGTGTTTTGTACATGTGGCTTTGATGCGTTGTTTTTCAGTGTTGTGTGTCAGGTATGACACGCAACCTGGTGTGTGTGATAGGTGTTTGTAGGTTTGTGTGCGCGGGGAGGTGTAGGTTTTTTTGTGTGTGTGGATGTGTTGACTTCATATATTGTGTATCTCTGTGGTGTGTGTGTGTGTGCGTGTGTGTGTGTGCGAGCGTATGCCACCACACATGAGCTAGCTGGACAACAATGTGCATGTCTCATTTGAATATCGGCAGTGTTTTGAAGTCACATTGTCTTATTAAGTGTTATAGTCTACATCTAAATGGTGATATTTTCTGTTGGCCACATCACCTCCTCCCCAGGTCTAATGAATTTATATATCCCAACGAGAGCGGGAAAGCATCGGTGATAGGAATTGGGAATTCCCAGCCAACTGCCTTCATTATGGAATGCAAGATAAACTGAAGGTGTAACAGATGGTAAGTGGTGGCAGGATAAGGGCTTTAACATGACAGATTTGCAGGATTGTCTCTGCAGGGCAATGATAAATAGCATCATATAGTTGTTGTTGTAAATGAAGTGCTGTAAAAAAACTGGTGATATCAAATCGCTAAGAAGTTATTCTGCTAATTATATTATTATAATTATTATGGCATTGGATTTTCATGTTAATAATTTTAACAATAGTTTAAGTACATTGTCCATTATGGTGTATTTTGTAAGGGAGTCCTTTATACTTTATCCATTTTTGTTGTATATATAAATAGTATATCTATAATATATGAAAGATTTACATCGCCTATTTAAATTCTGACGACCATTGTGAATGAATATGTTGCTGCTGTCAAGTAACGAGAAGCATTTTTTCCTAATGGACTGTAAAGTTTCATGATGGAACTAACCACGCAAACACACACATACACACACACACACACAGAAATATACACAAACGCACCATCTGCTGTGTCTTTGTGGGTTTGTTTCTCTCTCGACTACAGTCCCACAACTTCTTATCTATCAGCCCTGCTGTGCACCTTCTAGCCTTAGTCCTGCCCCCTGCACGCGCACGCACGCACGCGCACACACAAACACACAAACACACACTCTCACTCACTCACTCACTCACACACACACTCACTCACACACACATCCCATTCTGCAAATGAACTAAGGTTTGGTCACATTACCCCACTGTTGAACACAGATAACTCCCCTGTATAGCCTGTGGTTTTATGTTTATGTGTGTGTGTGTGTGTGTATGTGTTCTTAATTGTGCTTGGTTGTTAGTATATCACATTAACATCTTTGTGTGTGTATTATGTATAGAAATTAATACAGCACTTCACATGTACAGAGTCATGTTATGTGTGTCCTCATGTTTTTCTAGATCTTTGCACATCGCCTCTCTCTATCTCCGGGGCTCAAATTCTTTTTACAGTCTATTATCTGTTGAAAGATATGTTGTTTGTTATTGTTGTGTTTTGCAAGATAATGAACTCTATCAATAAAGCGTGTTTATACAAAGCTCTTTGTGTTTAGGTTTTTTTTTTGTGTGTGATAATGATGTTCATAATTGTTTTTAGCTACATTAGCCACACATTATATGATTCATAGATGAAATTACTGGTATTTATTTCAGTGCTACTGTATGACTAGAGGTTCAAGTCTCCGATTCATCACGTTTCCGGTCTGCAGTGGTCTTTATTTATTTAGAGTGCGTGGGCATTTATTTTACAATGCCACCGCCCTCAATGGACACACCAAGATAAATACCTCCTAAAAACACACCTCAACATATCCATTTATCTTCTGCTCTTATCTTTAGGGGGACAGGTGTCTCAAAACCTGCTATACGTATTCATTGATAAATGTATGATACATATGTTTGCTTAGAATTTTCCGCCACTGATAAAATCAACAAGCCCAACTATATGACTGACAGCACACTGTACAATAGTGCGTACGCTTAGATGTTGAAATATGCATTGGATATTTTCCCATATTACTGACAAGATCTTCACGATTGCAAATGTGACAGAAAGGTGTAGATATACAGTAGGACCCAATTTCAAATTGCAGGCAACACAGGCATGGTTCTCAGTTTCAAACAAAAAGTTTTGATTGGATCTGATAAAAAAAAAAAAAAAAAAAGAAACACAGCAATACCTTAAACATGTGCAGCCATAAAATACATGAAAAGTAACTATACTGTAACACAATAAGAAGAATATGGATGCAGTGATAGTCCAGGAGCCTCATTTATCACATTGGTTTGTTGATTGATGATGTGGTTTAGGTGTGATATAGTGGTGATCTGAGTGTGTGTAATGGGTATTCTAGTGGGTTTATTTAGCACACCAAGTTAACATATGTACTGCATTGAACGTGTGCAAGTACCTGTGCAAGTCCATAGAGAAAAATACATTTAGATGACCTCCTCCAATTATTTTAATAGGGTCAGAGTTGCTGTTATTGCTTAATAATATAACATATTATAATAATGAATAATAAAACACTATACTTTCATATTTAAAATTGCCCAGGGTGGAAGTTAAACACTAAATAGTATAAACATTACACTATTTGGTGTTTAAATCCGTACAGAATAGCTGTTATGCCCCAGGGTCTGTCTAAACCTTCGCTAACATGAAAGGTTAAAGGAAAAAGCATTATTAGCATTTAGTGATCACAGAAAATGCACGCACACACACACACACACACACACACACACACACACACACACACACACGCAACCTTAGGTACCGGAGAGCTTGCTTACTTTGTCAGCAATTACGCCATATCTCTTCCTGTTAGCTTCCATATAATACGTATAATAATGTAAATTGATGAGATCAGCATAACTGTTTACTGTTGGTCCTGTTTGAGGACACACACACACAAACGCGTTATGTTTGCCAAGCTACCAGCTTGTTGCGTATCGTCGCCAGATGCTGGTCTCACTAATAAGTTGTGTAATTTGTTGACAGTGTTGTTTTTTTGTTGTCTATTTGTGTCTTGTAAGCGCAATGAATCAATTTAGTCTCACGTGTGTTCGCTAATATATTTGTATCACACACAAAGAGGAACTGTGACAGTGAGAAACAGAGTCCAGCACTCTTGATGATGTCTAAAGTGAATATTAATCAGTTCATTGCATAAGAGGTGTCATCATAAACTAAATGAAAGCGTGTGTGCCCACCATCGGCTGCAGTGTACAAAGCAAGCCAGAGGTCCGAGTATTGTTGTCCCATTGGTGCAATTACCGTACCCACATAAACACCCCCACCCTCACACGCACACATCACTTTCACCTCCTGCCTCCCCAGCCCCCATCCCCAAAATCAGAGAGTTCAAAGATGTGAGACGCGTGTGTGTGTGTGTGTGTGTGTGTGTGAGATAGATAAAGATTGTGTGGCGGCAAGTGAGGGGGTTACTGACAGCTTTCCCTAATTGGGGCGTTCAGGGATGGTCGTGCCGAGTGAATCGACATGTCGCCATCGTTTAATCACAACAATGGATGGACACGAAGAGAAGAGGCTGTGTCACGGGCCATGTGTGTGGGGGGGGGGGGTATTGGCAATTATTGAGGGGAGGATGATAGTCCAAGTGTGTGTGTACTGTATGTGTGTGTGTGTGCGCGGTGGGCTCTGCTGAAAGGACCCCTTTTTCTGCTCTATTTACTCAGGTGAATAGAGAGGCTGGACTAAAGCTGGGCGGGAAATTATATAAGTGTGCTGAATGTGCATTCTTTCCTCTGTGTGTGTGTGACACACACACACACACACACACACATGCACACACACACACACACACACACACACTAACACAACACAGTAGGCTAGTCCCCCCCCGCCCCACTACACACACACACATACACACAACACAGTAGGCTAGTCCCCCCCCCCTCACTACACACACACACTAACACACCACAGTAGGCTAGTCCCCCCCCCCTCACTACACACACACACATA
>JAODUH010048538.1:0-19396 GCA_027564835.1 Typhlichthys subterraneus
TATAGGTGTGTGTGTAGCCAGAGGTGATGAGTGCCACCCGTGCATGTGACCGCGATCGTGCCAGTGATTGGATAGGTGCAAGGCTATAACCATCAGGCACCGGGGTGATAAAGCGGCGCTTCTCCTGATGTGCTCGAGGTTACTGGTGGGCTCGCCCTGTGCCCACGGATACTGTCGCCGAGGGACTGTGCTGCTGTCAAGGGATTCAGACTCCTCCTTGTGCTGGTATTAATCGAGGGCACCCAAGATAACCACTGCACCTTGCTACCCCGTGGTTGTCTTTGAGTTCTGCGTACTTGAATACACACAACCTACCGCCTATTAGGTTAATGTGTATTGTAGCCTAGCCTAAAATATATAACAATATATAGCTAAGTATATAGCAACAGTAGATAAGACTATTATAGCTATAGCTATTGTCTTATTGTACTGTTGCTATATATTTGAGAGATTATAGGCCATTGTATTAACAATAACAGCATGATTATACATATGGTTGACTATTGTAATTATGTATTGCTGGAAGCTGCATGCTTATGTAGGTTTATGTAGTTTGTGTGTCTGTTTTGGGGTTCCAACACATAATGCTATAGCCTATTATAATGTCCTATAACCGATTTGCCGATACCTATCTCTTTTCTGGTTTACCTCATTAAAAACAAACCACTATCTGTATCTGTTATCTCTTGGGTTACTCTTTAAAGTAACTGGAGAACTGAGATTCCCCACAGCTAGCCGCTGTATATTCGCTTCCTGTACTGTAGCCAAGTGTAGAACTGTATTTTACTTTGCATACATTTTTCTCATCTTACTTTTAATTGTAGGCCTATAACATCGGAACTGTGTTGACGATCACCTGGTTCCATCACATAAAAATGTTAGCTAATTATAGCCTAATGGTTCTCGTTTAGACCATTGACAGCATCGGATAGCCTAGGTATTCCGATAAAAGTTAATAAATAATGGTGTAGACAGCTTCAATCCTATTTTACCTTATGCTACATAAAACAAAAGCACCCTATATTACGCTCGGCTTACCATATCCATGTGTTCCAGACGATGTGATGATCTGTGGTGTCCTCTTGGGAGGTCCAAGCCGAGTTTCAGGCGTATCTAAAGTGATGGTCAAACACACTTTTTTTTCTCATTCACGTCTCGCCAGATTGCCCCTCATGGTTCCCACTCTCACCTAATAACTATATGAATGTGGCTAGGCTTCTGCCGTGCTAGTCCGGACTTTACAGACGCCAGGTTTGACTGTGCTCGCCTCTGTTGTAGACCCGGTGAGGACTGATAAGGTGCGCTGATTTGACCGTTTCCCCCTTTTAACGGCGCTGCCAAGGAGACGAGAGGGCCGGGTGGGAGGGGCTGGCCCTTTAAGTGCGAGCGTCGTCCAGAAAGTGTTCCGCCTATCCGTCCATCGATGTCGCCGTTGCTCTCTGTAGCATAGCCTACTGTTTTTCAACAATGAGTAGCAGCGATGACAATAACACGATCATTCAAATAAAACGTAGTGTCTAAGATAGTATTACTAATTACTACATTTCATTTAAATTAGGCTGCTAAAGTAGATTTGGTGTCACATAGTCATCATGAACATTTATGCTATAGGCCTATTTCAAATGTATGAATGTTTTATTATGAATAGCCAAACAATCACAGTAGACCTACAATGAGTCTATGGTTTAATATCCTCATTTAAAACATGTTTTTTTCACCGGTCATTCCATTCCATTTCATAATTGTCTCAACTTGCTGTCCAGTTTCTGTTATTGTGAGGTAATTTCCCCTTTAAGAAACTGACCGATCTAATCAATGACATCACCGGGATAATTTTGTTTTGCTTCAATGGATGTTGAAAACAATTGATGCAGGTAGGCTACATTAAACAGCCTAGCTGTCTAGCCTACGATAGCTACATCCAAATGTTCATAATATTGTGTTTGTAGTTGGATATTTTCAAGCTTAAGATGTCCAACCTGTATTGTGACATTTTTATTATATAACTGTTTTTTAAATGTTTTTAATAGAAGCTATTTGAAAGTGGACAATGAATCACTTTGCTAATTGGAAGTGCACCATCAATATAAGATTAAGACTTTTATTGAGATTAAAAATCTCTTTTCCAAGAGCAAGTGCTTTTATTGCATACAATGCCATGCAATGTCCAACCCTGTCATATTCCATGTTATTGTCAAATGTAGTAAAACCATTTTTTTTAAGAAATGAGGACGCAATATTGTTTGAAAGTAACCAAAGTTTGACCAGATCTGTTTGTCAAAGTTGATTTAGAAAATACAAATCTTTTTGAGCGAAGCATATATAGCCTATACTGTCTGCCTGCAGTGCTGTATGTGGCCAACATGCATTTCTAACAGCCTTTAGTCTAATTAAAATTAATCAAGTTAAATGGAAAATCTCAGATTTGTCTTTAAATTACATCTCAAAGTCAAATGATTTTGACCCAGTGACTAAACGTATCATTTTTAATGCAGGCTATAGGCTATGCCTATGTGCATGATTCAACTAGTTCTATGACATCTTTAATCCCATTGATGACATATATTAAAAGTTAACAAGTAAGCTAATCGTTTTATTGGTGCTACAATAAAGAAACAATTACATATCTACATTGGAAAGCACGTTTTAAATCAGCTCATTGGAGTGCTTTGTTATTATTGCATATAGAGATAACACAATCGCACAAGAATATGCACACACAAGATAGTCTGCAATGATAGATAGCTACCTACAACGTAAATATGTCTCCCTCTTGTGGATATAGAAAATACTGCATAGTGGAAAAAATAAATTTACAATAGTTCATGTAGCCTGCTGCCTTATTGTTTCAATTTGATATAGGCCTAAAATAGCCTTATGTTCTAATCTAATCATCTATGGACCGTTTGTATAGGCTTCATTTAATTACTGTCCTGTGTTGATTTATTAAGTTTGCACCCTCATAAGTATCTGTGATTGTAGGTAATGCATTTATGTTCAGTACATGTATTGTATGTTTCAATAACTAGATTAAAACAAGCAATCGACGACATTGCATCTCCATTGTTCTCCACAATAAAAGGTAACTGCTCAATAGTTACAGATTAAAGAGGGATCATTAATTAGCATGATGGAAGATTCCTTGTTCCCGTGTTGATTAATTTGTGTTGTGTGGTCATGCCATAGGACCCCCAAGTTCTGTGTGATCAAAGGCAACCTCTAACATCACACCTGTGACCATTTGCACCCCCTTCCATAACCTGCAACGACTCACCTGGCTAGTGACTGAACTGCGCTATTCCTTGTCTATATATACACTATGTTAGTACTTCCATGAACAGCAGGGCAGTTTCCACTGTACTGGATTGAGACACGTCTCTAGACGCTGTGGACAAACCACTCACACGTGGCACCTGGAAGGTTCCTTCTGTCTATGCTCACACTCTCTGGCCTTTTTCGAATTCTTCTCCCCGGTTACCATGGTCGTCATGGTTTCCGGAGCACCCAGTTGTCTGCGGGGCTGACTGGAGGGGGATTAAGGAGGGGGCGGCCATTTTGGAGGACAGCTGGGCCAGGTTGCTCCCTCCTCCCTGGCCGCTGCCCCCAGTCACTTTTGGGAGGATGGGGGAGGGGGGGGGGGGCGCGAGAGGGGTGGCTTTGTGTGAGGATTAGAGCTTCCTGTGTGTCAGCCCTTTACAGGAGGGGGGGGGTAATGAAAGAGAAAATGAAAGAGTGTATGAAAGAGTATTGGGAGGTGGGGATGGAGGGGGGGGGGATGCATCTTCTACAGCTGCACCCTCAGTCACATGCATATAGGCTCCGATTATCCTTTTCACTCATGTGCACGCACGCACACACACACACACACACGCACGGTCCTGAAACGCATGAAAAGAAAGTGACGGAAAGAAAAGGCAGAATTAGCGGACAGCTAGCCTAGCGCCTACAGACAAAGGCACAGTCCAGTCGCACTGCATGCTGCAACAAACAGGCGCGCACGCACACACACACACACACACAGAATGCTTAAACAAGTGAGAGAACTGAGCCAAGACTTTAGAGAAACCAGTAGACTTTTCAGAAAGCAATAATACAGACCCACCCCGCCATGAAACTGAACTGACAAAACAGACCTCACATCCCCGTTCCTTTATTAATCCTTAAGCATCACAAGGAGAGAGAGAGAGAAAGAGTGTGTACATTTGTGTGTGTGTGTGTGTGTGTGTAAGGGGTGTTTTGCACAGCAACTACAAAAAACAAGTGGTAAAACTAAGGAATGCGAGTGCAGACAATTTCTGCAGGGGCAGAAAACTTCACTCTCAAGTGCTTTGAGAGAGGAGAGGGGAGGGAGAATGGGAGGTGTAGATGGACTAGTGGACAAGGAAGGCACATCGTAGCAGACAGCGCTCAACCTTGCAGCGGTTACAGTCTGCGGTTGAAGATATTCAACGGCGGTTACAATCATCAGCATCAGTGAAGCTGCCGTCAACAGTAGCAGGGCTGTCTGGAGCGGAACACAATCATTGTTATCGGCTTTGCTGTCGTAGTTATTGCGTTCGATATTGTCATTGTCGAAATCGGATATCGTTGCGCGTCCCATACGAGAGGTATGGGGTATCGCCGTGCAACACAGCACGTCGGAAACATGCACCCAAGCAGCATTACGTGAAACAAAATAAGGAATTAAAACATTGGAGAAAAAAAAAAACAGTTAAAGAAAAGTAACCACATTTGATATTTACAAAAAGGTCGGCCATTACTAAAGTGGCCTGTTTGGCATGGAGTAGATTTTGTCCGGAACTATACGTTTATGAGGCAGATGCAAAGAGGATTCTCTTTCAGTCCTCAATCATGTCCTAGTGTTCCCAGGACTGAGAATAACCGACAAAGCTTGTTTGGAAACCACTGCGAAATTGAAAAAAAAAAACTGGCAGTTAAAAAAATCTGATGGCCGTTCTGTGAAATGTGTAGCTTAAGACCCCACTGTATTGTCTGAAGTAAAAGAAAAACACACAGCTATACTCTGTCAAACACTACTTTGCACCGTATTCCTTACAGACAAACTAGAACTAATAGAACATAGACATGCTTTAGAAATATTTCTAGAAAAATCTTTTTCTATGAAAAAAAATTTTTTAAAAATAAAAAAATAAAAATACATTCCCTTGTCAGGACTTTTTTTGTATCTAATTGGGCCTGTTCAAACCCAAGCAGACACATTTTCTACACATCCAAGTCCGTAGCGGCATCTCCATCAGTAGCACCAATGCTGACAAGGAGAGGATCCACAGCGCTAACACTGTCCTGGGTTTTGGCCAATGGCTGCTTTTCATTGCGCTGTCCGGCTGTGCTCTTATTGGCCGAATGGGAAATGCTTGTAATGTCCCCGTCATTGGCCTGGACCTTGGAGAGGGCGTTGATCACTGCTCCTGGGTGGGTTTTCATGTGCCCCTGTTGATGTGGGGGAAAGGGGTAGGGTGAACAGTTAGTTTGGTTATCATTTATAAGTTATAATAGTTATAAAATAAGTTTATTCTTAGCACAATATCGGTAGTTACAAATGAAATACACACACACACAATTTACTATAATAACAACAATACATTTTTATGTTATTTTAATCAAATAAAAAAATCTCAATAGGGAATACAGTATTGCACCACTTGCCTTAAGCCCACTGCGGCTGGCGTACGCCTTCCCACACTGGGAGCAACAGTAAGGTTTTTCGGGGCGGGGAAGCTGGGCGGGCGGTGCAGGCACTGGCTTTGGGGGCGGAGGGAGGGGTAGGGATGTGGTGTCCTCCCGAGGCATTTCTGCTGTGGTGTTGCCGTGCTGCGCGGGGGTCTGCCCCATGGTCAGCACCGCCGCGAGTTCTTGAGTCGATGTGCCCCCGCCAATACCTTCCTTCCTGGCTGCGGTTCTGTTGGGCCGTGGGGCCAGGGGCACGTCTCCGGCTACGCAGACCGCCGCCGGACTGTTTGGGGTCATAAGTGCGAGCAGCGGGGGCTTTGGGGTCAGTTCGGCAACGGGTGCTATCTCGCCATTAGCTGTAGCGTGAGCACTGGGTATTAGCTCATTGTTAGTGCTAGTGTGGATACCAGGAGCTATCTCGCCATTAGCGCTAGCATGAGCACTAGGGGCTAGTTCGCCGTTAGCGCTAGCTTGAGTGCCAGGGGCTAGCTCGCCATTAGCAATAGCGCAAGCACCGGGGGCTAGCTCGCCGTTAGCACTAGCTACAGTACTGAGGGCTAGCTCATCGTTAGCACTAGCAAAAGCGCCGGGAACTAGCTCGCCGTTAGCAATAACACAAGCACTGGGAACTAGCTTGCCGTTAGCAATAACACAAGCACCGAGGGCTAGCTCACTGTTAGCGCTAGCACAATCACCAGGAGCTAGCTTGCTGTTAGCACTGGCACAGCCTTCCACAGGCAGGGATCCTTCGCCTCTAGCTGCCACCGCAGGCCTGGACACGCACAGGGACAGAGGCACGTCTTCATCTGCCCCCCCGCCGGATAAATGCAAGCCGGCTGCCGGGGGATTAGCCTGTGTCCCCGCCTCCCCCAACTCCTCAGGGTATGCGTTGCCGTTCACAGGGCTGTCGTCTGCTGGACGGGACAGGGGGTCCCCGGCTCCCGCCAAGGGGGGAATGTAGGTCAGTGTCGGGGGCGGGCTAATCCTTGGAGGAGGTGCCTCCGACTCCTCCACCTTCACAGACACCGGGGCTGTGGCCGGGGGCTGTTTGGGGGTGGGGCGCAGGTCAAGGGTGGGCATGGACCCGCTGCTCACGGTCAGGGCCAGCGGGACCAGCTGCTGGGGCTTGAGGGCGGAGCCAAACAAGTCCGTGCTCTCGACGCCGGCCGTCCCCGTTTCCCCGGCATCGCCCTCCTCCCCCTCCTCCTCCGGGGGGATCTGGCCGCCCAGGTGCAGGCGTATGTGGTGCTGCAGCACCAGGGCGTTGGTGAACTTGCGCGGGCACAGCGGGCAGGAGTTCTGCTGGGCGCGGGCGTTGGCGGGACGGGCGCGGTGCGTGGCCAGGTGGGCCCGCAGGCTTCCTTTGGTGGAGAAGGAGCGGCCACACAGCTTGCAGGGGAACGGCCGCTCGCCACCCAGGTGGGTGGCCTGGTGCAGCCGCAGCGCCCGCGGGCAGCTGAGCACACGCAGGCACACGCCGCACTGGTTGGCGGCCAGCAGAGGGCCTCCGTCGGTGGACGCGACCCCGCCGGCCGACCCCGGGAGACCCAGGGCGCTGGAGCTGAGGCCCAGCGCGGCCAGCATCTCCCTGCGGTAGGCGCCGGTGAGGTCGTACGCGTCGCCGCCGCTGACCCCATTGGCGGAGGCCTCGCCCGCCGGGCCGTGGGATGAGGCCGAGGAGGAGGTGGACGGGGACGGGGAGGCCCCCGCACCCCCTCCCTTCTCCAGCTTCTGCACCAGCCGCTGCAGCTTGGAGGTGTCCGATGTCTGGGAGGAGGAAGGGGAGGAGGAAGGCGGGGCCGGCGGGGAGGACGTGGGGGGTTTGGGGAACGGCGGAAAGGGGAAGGAGAGAGCGAGAGGGGAGCCCCCTCGCAGGAGCGCCAGGTGGTGGGGCGAGGCCCCGCCCGGGAACAGGATCTTGGGGAGGTGGGCATAGGGGGAGTGGAGGGTGGCGTGGGGGGGCGTGTTCTCGTCGAAGCGGTGCTGCTTGGCCCCTTTGAAGGAGGACGAGGAGGTGGAGGTGGCGGAGGAGGGGGAGGAGGAGGAGGGGGGGGGCAGGACGCCGCCGCCGCCGGAGACCCGGTTCAGCTGCAGGAGGGAGTGCGCGGTGGAGAGCAGCGCCATGTCCATGGAGGGCGGCAGGGGCAGGGAGGAGGGGCAGGGGCGGCCGGAGAGGAAGCCCAGAGCGACGGCCTCCGCCATCCCTGGGGCGGCCGCGCCCTTCGCCCCTCCAAACGGCTCCTCCTCCTCCGCCCAGCGCCTCTTCCTCCGGCGCTGAGCGGAGGAGGACGGCGCTGCCGCCGAGCTAGGGGCGGAGCTAGGGGCGGAGCGGTCGGACGGCGGCCCCGGCTCGCACAGCGCCGGCGGCAGCAGGGACAGCGACAGCTCCGGGTTCTGCTCGCGGTGCCGCAGGAAGTGGGCCTTGAGGTTCCCCCTGGTGGTGAAGCGGCTGAGGCACACGGGGCACTGGTACGGACGCTCGCCCGTGTGCGAGCGCAGGTGGATCTGCAGGGACGAGTCGCTGCTCAGAACCTTCCCGCAGAAGCGGCAGGCGTGCTGGGAGCGCCCCGACGACGACGAGGAGGAGGGCTGGAGGAGCTCCTGGGAGTGGCCGCTGGTGCCGGGGAGGTGGTGAGAAGATGACGAAGAGGAGGAGGATGAAGCGGAGGAGGCCGACGACGACGGGTGAGGAGGCGGAGGCGGCGGAGGAGGCGCGGGGAAGCGCGCGGCGTTGCCATGGCCGTATGGGGAGGTGTTGGGGGACTTCTCGTGGAGGTAGCGCGGCGGCAGGCCCAGCGACAGCGAGAGGGGGTGCAGGGAGGCCACGGAGGAGGCGATGGCGGAGGAGGTGGTGGTGACCGGGGCCCGGCTGTCGTCGGCGAGGCCCGGTTTGGACGCGTGCATCTGGGGGAACAAGGAGGACGGCAGCCCCGCCAGGAACATGGAGGAGGAGGAGACAGAGGGGGAGGGGTCGGGCGGCGACAGGGAGCCGGCCGACGGGTGCCCGTCCTGGGGGAAGAAGAGGGTGGCGCCCCCCAGGCGGAGCACGTGCCGGCATATCTCCTCCGTCATCTGCATCTGGTGGATCTGTCGCTGCTGTAGCACCCGCAGCTCCTCCAGGAGCACCGCCAACGTGGGGGGCACCCCCAGGGGGCCCTGCTCCCCCTGGGGGCTGGACGCACCACCACCCCTGAGCCGCTGTGAGAAGGAGGAGGTGGTGCTGGTGGTGGTGGTGGCCGAGGTGCCCATCTGCGGGGAGGTGGCGCTGGAGTGGGAGCGGGCCTGATGGCGAGGGGCCGAGGTCTGGCCCGGTGGCGGCTGGGGAGGGGGTCCGGGGGCCTGGGGCGTCGGCGGAGAGTGGGTCTGGGAGGAGAGGGAGGGGTGCGGGAAGTCTGGCGAGAGCGAGGAGTGTGTGTTGGGCAGCGAGGTGGCGGCGTACGGGGCGGTGTGGCCGGCGGCCCAGTGGGGGGGCGGCGAGCTCTCGCTGGGCAGGGAGGGAGCGTGGAGGCCCCTGGGGGACGGGCGGGGCGCCAGCGGGGGAGCCCCGCAGTCCTGCAGGGAGGCCGGGGAGGGGGACGAGGATGAGGAGGAGCCTGGCGACGTCAGCTCGGAGCCCAGTGACGTGGACGGAGACTTCACACCCGCCTGGTCGTCTGGGAGACGGGAGGAGAGAGAGAGAGAGGGGGGGGGGGATTACAGTCGACATAACACAGACCTGGTTTGGGGGTTATCTCCGACACAACATTGACCTGAGGTGCGTTCACAATTGGCGAGCGTTCGTGGCAAGCGCGTTTGCTTTGAACGTGCCATTTGAAAGTTTTTTTGTAAACATTCCAAATGTATACGATTTAATCTGTCACCCTTCATCCAGCGTTCATGAGTGTTCAATGAGAACTACCTCCGCACCATTTGCTTGTGCTCGTGGCAACCTCAAAGAAAGCGCAAAACTGTTGGAACATGTTTGTGAATGTTCAAAACGTTTTCCCAATTTTGAAGGTATCATATGGTTTGGGGGGTTACCTTGCTTTGACACAACAGTGACCTGGTTTGAACCTGTTTCTCCAAAAGTATCGTGGCAGCATAAGAACACCCTGTACAGCGTCACTTTTAAAAGGAGATGCTATGCAGGAAGTTGCATTGAATGCACAAATCAGCCCGACACAGAAACCACTTTTTGATACCTCAATCTGCAGTCTCCAAAGCTAAGCACACAAATAATAATCCTTACAGACCACCTTGCTGCTATGACAACACATTTTAGGGGACAATAGTCATCACCAAGACAACACATAACCCCTCTTAACTGCCCCCTCCACCCCCATCCCTCTCAAAGTTACGTCTTTCATCTCTTCATTCACCCTTCCCCCTTGCGTCACGCGAGAGGTCAGAGGTCAAGCCACACCAAGGGTTCTGCGCACTGTCCGGACAATCCTATTGGTCAACTCATCTGACCTCTGCAACTCAGGGGTCAAATTCTTTCAGAATCTTGAGCACAGAGCGCCTCAGAGTTGAAAGAAACCAAAAAAAAAAAAAAAAAGAGGTAGGGGGTTGGAAGGGTATAGCTACAATAGAGAGACAAGCTAACTATTCCCTCCTGGAGGGGTATAGTGGGTGAATGAATGACTGTACCTCACTGAAGACAATTCCTGTACGCGCCTTTTCATTTGGCCCGAACCTAAGGGGGTTGTGCAGAAAATAATTTGCCATCCAAACTCCCACTTTGGCATATGAAAGTCCTACCTGCCGGCTCTATACAGGACCCCCCTCCACCCAACTCCATTATTTACCCTCCCCACCTAGTATCTGAACCCCCAACTGTGTAGGAGTATACAGTCAATAGGACTGCAGTGAGAGAGAGAGAGAGAGAGAGAGAGAGAGAGAGAGAGAGAGAGAGAGAGAGAGACTGGGGTTATAGGGGAAGAGGCTTTAAGGAGGGTTGGGGGTAGTTGTGAGAAACGGGGGGTTGAGGGCAATAGAAGGGTAGGAGATTAATCTTCATGAAAAACACTGCTCTCCCTTCCCCCCTGCCCACCCACCGTATTGTTAACACATAAAGACAGAGGGCACTATACCAACTCACCGACGTCCACCAGTCAGCGCTGAGCAGCCTGTTGGTTTCCGAGATAAGACCAACAGCGCAGGAAAATGGCCACAGATGTTGTGTGTGTGCGCGCTTTTTAATCCTGCCCTATTATATTCATTATATGCACTAACTCTATTGGCACCTATGCAAATAGGTGATAAGTGCTGCGGGCTTGCAGGGGACCATTACAGTATGCGGGGAGGATGGACTATAATGGAGTTGACCAACGTAAAAACAAAAAAACAAAAAACACACAAACAAAACTTTCCTGTCTATTCAGTCAGGTGTGTTAAAGTGGTTTCATTTGGATGCAACCGTTAATCTAAATAAAACACCATCGTGTTTCTAGAAAGGCCAAGTTAATGCGATATTTTCTTAGATCACTTTAATTAATTGAGTCATATGCGTAACCACATAGGCCTAATTAAATTGTGTAAACATCGCAGATGGATAATCGGAAGCATATAGGCTATAGGTAAACCCCACAATGAACTGATAAGCATCAAGCCGTAGACACGCTAGAACTAAAACAATCACATTTAAGTAGGCTACAAAGGGGTGAAAAAACCTGATCTGTAGCCTACAATTAAACTACCTTTTTTTAAATCTCACCATGAGGTAGAAACTTGCCCCCTGGATCCGCGTTAACAAGCTGCTGCGGTCGTTTCTGCTTCCGGCGTGACATGATTCACGAGGAGACAGCCGAAGAGGGGGGCATCGGTTGAATAAATGCCACTGGGCAATTTGCTATACTAACACCATCCAACACTCAAGAGTTCACAAAAAACCCGAGGTTCTGGTTCTAATACCGGTATTCAAGAAAAAAAGCAACAGTTTAAAATGTAAAAGCGCTGTTCCTTTCATGCAGGGAACTCGGCAAATAGTTGCAGGTATGGAAAATCCTTAGGTCCGCACCGTGTCATCCGAAACTGCGGTCGGGTAAGTGTGCGTGTGTGTGGCTCTTTTCTGAAGTCTATTCTCCCCCCAAAACTTGTCCAATTTGCGCCCCTCCTCTCCTACTGCTTCCTTACATGCACTTACACACAAATCACACACACACACGCACGCGCACACACACAAACCCCCCCCCCCCTTCCACACACACACACACACACACACAACCACTCCTTGTTCTTGAATTATATTTGCATTTCAATGGCGTGTAACACACAAGCACTCTTGGTTTGCCTTTCTCTCTTTTTTTCCGTCGCTTATTTTTCTTTACACTGCTCGCACAGCGACTATAGGCTATAAACTTTCAATAAAATTATGACGTGTGTCAGTTGAAAGCTAAAATAACGACAGAAAAGTATCATCAACTACAAATTATGATGTTCTTGTTCTTGCAAGTGCATTTTAAAATGCCCAAATGAATAGTGTTGTGGTAATGCAATCCGTGTTGAAAAAGTAATCCATCAAACAGGTGATGCAAAGTTAAGGAATTCAACAACAAAAAAACAAAAGTATGCCTATCCATTCACCGCATATGCCTTATTTGGCCTAACGTGCATAATGAAAACGCGCGGTTAGGCTATTTTTAACCAGCATATGCATATGAACCAATTGGTCGGATATTCGTCCAACTTCGACTAATCAGGCGTCGTATGGTGCGAGATGCAGCATGAATTATGTTTACCCTTTTGATTTTTGATAGGGCTAATTATCGTCAGACTGTTCAGGGGCCACTCAGCCATATGCGCGCATGTAGCCCATTTCATGTATTATCAACGCTCCCATGCACCCCCCCCCCTCATCCCTCCACACCACCACCACCATCTTTACACTGGAGCTCTATTTAAAAGGCAGAGAATAGAGGGGAATCTGCGACAATGGCGTGCTGGACACAGTTGAGTGAGCATCTCCCCTCACTGACTATGAACCCCCGGATCCGCTGGTGCATAGCACAATGGCCCTCTTTCACCCCCCGCCTATACTCCTGTACCACGTGGAGAAATGGATAAAAGCAAGAGAAAGGGGGAGAGAGAATCGGGGGAAAGACCATATTTAAGTAGGTGTCTCACATTATATGCCCACTCAAAGCCCTACATAAGAAAACAAGGGCCTTTATTTTATTCGAAGAGAATCCTGCCGTAGGCTATTGCTCGCGGTTCAGGGCTATAATCTGTACAAAATAAGCAAACCCATCTCAAATCAACGCAATTTCAGGAAATAACTAATGCTGATTTTGAGTAAAAGTTGAAAATCATCACGTCTTCAAAGTTAGACTATTCCCAAAGTCATTATAATGTCTGCTATTTCATCGTGACTGACTAATTATCATTAATTATTCAAATGAAATTAACCAATTAGATTACGGTACCGGTACCGCAGTGCAAGAACTGACTGCCTGCCATAAATCACCAGCTGTCACCTTTTTATGGCAGTTCGTTTATCGTAATACTTTTTAAAGTCAGTGTTTCAAGTTTAAGGGTGAGTTGAATAGCTAAACTATCTTGAAATGTAAAATATTGTACTTTTTATTATTATGACCTTTTGGTAGCCCAATACGTTTTCGTATCTACTGTATAACTGGTATAACAGCTAACTTAATGCTAGCTAACTTTAATATTAGCTAACCAACGTTATTGTAGCTATCAGGTAAGTAATGACATGTTGTAACTTACTGTACATATATAATTTTATTCATTGTGCCATGAGCCTTAATTAATTGCAGATATATATGATAGGTGAAGGGAAATGTGTGTAGTTTTTTCTATTCAAAAATTGCAAAAGACTTTAATGTACAGGACAAGATAATTTACATTGTGGCAGAACAAACTGATACATGCCAATGAGATTGAGTACAGTATGGTAGGCAAATACCTACAAAAATGTAATTTTACAACCTACTACTTTACAATAACTATAGTTAACAAATAATAGTAACAATTGTCATTGATAATACTAGTCAATTGTGTCAAGTCAAGTGAACGTCCCACTCCATAAACCATCATATAATTATAAGGACACAACTTTACCGCAGGAATAACTATTAGGGGCTTCATTTAAAATCCATATATTCCAACATCTCTTCAACAGTCTCAGCTTCACCTTAACTTCTGTCATTCTCCAACCACCCCAGAGCCATGTCCCTCTGTGACGACAAGCTCCTCTGCAACTACCCCAAGTGCCGGGCCAAGTTGTCAGGCTTCGCCTGGGTCACGGCCTGCTCGCACGCGTTCTGCGACCAGCACGGCTCCGGCGAGTTCAGCCGCTCCCCGGCCATCTGCCCCGCCTGTTCCTCCGCTCTCTCCGGCAAGCTGGACATTATGCGCTCCGAGCTGGCGCCCTCAGAGGAGTACAAAGCCATGGTGCTGGCGGGCCTCCGGCCGGAGATAGTGTTGGACATCAGTGCCCGGGCTCTGGCCTTCTGGAGCTACCAGGCAAGTGGGCTTTAATGAATAACACCCACCTCCCTTTGGTAGCATTACATCAGTCTGCAAGCTGGAAAAAAGTATTTATTCAATTAACACAGTGCATTGAAAATTAGTGAGAGAGGGGGAGAGAGAGACCTTACCCACAGCAGAGTGATAGTGGGATAGAGCTTCTACCAGCTGACCAGCAGCCAGAAGCTTGCTCCTGGCTGCACATCTCCACATGCGCTGCCCTTAGGCTGCCCCCAAGACACCTGTGACACAACACTGGACATGCTGTTGTACTGTAAAGGAGAACAAATCACATTCGAGACTCTTCCGTCCGTTTAGGGAGGAGGAGGGGTAGAACATGTGTGTGAGCCTTGGGAGAGCTGAGGGGAGGGGCGGGGGGAGCAGAGAGGAATCTCACTTTATTATTAAGCACTTGATTATGTATTTATTATTTATTTAGGCCATCATTTAGGGATTAGGGGTGATTTAATGATATTCACGTGGTAGTAGTCACGGTGACATTATGCTGTAAGTAACTAATCTAATAGAATATTGGTTGCTTACAATCACTGGTGGTATGACCTCTCCAACTGTTAACAAATGCACTACATGTAAGTTGCTTTGGATAAAAGGCTCTGCCAAATGCCGTAAATGTAAGACACCTAACCCTATACTGCTCCCGGTGGTTGGGTGGTGCCTCGCATGGCTGACACCACCATTGGTCTATGAATGTGGTTTTGCATGAATGATTTCAGCCCACAAGGGTAATTCTATTTAGACACAGCTGTGGACCGCAATGTGAGATCAACTGTGGAAACACAATTATACCTGACAAACATAGTGTGGAATGCACCAGTTAATTCTGGGCCAAAGCCAATGTTTAAATTGTGTAACTGCACCATAAAATGTGTTCTTTTTTAAAATTTGTTTTAGCTGTAAACAAAGTAATATGATTGCTGTGTGATGAGACACATCAATGCTGGTGTTAGTATTGACAAAATTCCCGTTTTTATAAAAATTGTCATTTTATGTGCTGAAAACAGAACTCCACGTTATATCCGTTAAAAATCACCCCAGGACCTGGCTGATTTTCATCAGTACACTTAGTACGCTCATATGTCATCAAATGTTAACATTAATGTTAATGGAGCTCTCAGCCCCTCCCCTCACTCAGCTCCTTGACGCATTTATAAAATAATATATGAACATAATATATGAAATAATATATGTACATAATCTCATTTGCCGATTTGCCAATGGCAGTCGGTAAATTAATATTGGCCGATACCGATGTACGACTGATATATCAGTGCATGCCTACGGACGAGCCAACGTCCCGGGGTCCTCATGTACACACTTGAGATCAAACATTATTATGCCTGACAAGCCCATGTTCCTCATGGTCCTCATGTACACAGATCTACCAGGAGCGCTTGTACCAGGAGTACAGCTTGTCTCGGGCCGAGTCCCAGGTCAAACAGATGGAGAAGATGTTGACCCAGCAGAATCAGAGTCGGGAAATAGAGCTCACGTCCATGCGCGGCGAGATCGCCTCGATGAAGAAGGTATGCTGTAGTTCCTATATACACACAATAATATAAGCATTAGTATTGTAGCAAACAAATATTTCCAATATATTTATATAGTGGAGCAATTGCATCCATCACACTCCCCGTGTGTGTAATTCATGACTTTCTACCACTAGATGTCACACTAAGGCCCTTTTCCATTGCATGTGAAGGCTCGGCTCTTCTCTGCACGGTCAATCCAGCGCAGTTTAACATTGCTTTTCCATTTCAGCTTCTGCTTGAAGGTGTGTCTTTAAGTAGTGCCCTCTATTACGCACTTCAGGCTACTGTATTCTTGCACTGTCCCAACAGTGGCAGCGATTTGTCAACATGGATTTTCAGGCTGTTTGGCTATATTTTACACATTATAATAGGCCTATGGTGAAAACACTCTATCAGACATGGATTATTTAAACATATCCTAGACTAAGAAAATTCATAGATCTTTACATTTTATTTTAGTAGACGTGTAATATATCTGGGAAATATTAATACATACACCGCATTGAGCGTGTCAGCAATTTCTACAGCTTATGCAAAAGATAAGAGTGCAAAAAATAGCGACCATTACCCTATATAACATTGTCCAATACACAAACAGCTTCATACGCATAACATTGTGTAATGAATAGATTAGCATAAGATAAAATAGCCCATATGTTTCTCTATGCCTTGAACAAAATTCAGTCTCCACAGGAGTTGAGTTCCTGGTTGGTCTCACAACACTCCATTCATTGTGAGTAGGCTACCCGTTCGATCTTCAAAAAAAGAAAACAAAGAAAAAACTTAAGAGAAACGCTGAAAGTAGGTAAAGTTGATAATAGAAACGCGAATCGGCATGTGGCCAGTGGAAAAGCCCCATAAGCCACCACCATCTCTGTCACACACACATGGATGGATTACAACATACACACATACACAGAGAGAGAGTGACCCCATTATACGAGCATGTCTTTACATAGTTAGTTGTTTGCTGCTACAGTAATTTTTAAGATACTGTATCTAGAGCACCTTGTAAAAGCACTTAAGATGTAGGTAGTGGTTAGACATTTTGTTCAAGGGTGCTTTCAGGCAGGCTTGGCCTGTTGCGTTCGAACCAACAACCTTTGGCGGTAGAAGTCCGCCCCAGTGTGTCTCCTCAGGTGTGTTCAAATTTGGCAAACGTTCATGGCGAACCCACTTTCTCATAACTTAGTTAGGCCGTTGTATGTAAACATTACAAATTAGATTTAAATTGCCCGTAGTGTAACGTCCACGCGTGTTTGTCGAGAACTACCTCCTGAGACCGTTTGAGCGAGAAAAACAGTTTGGAACACGTTTGTAAACATTTGCCAACCTGCCAACCTGAACGCACCCCTGCCTGGGTGCGTTCAGGTGCTGGAGGAGTACAAGAGGAAGTACAGCGAGGTGTCTGAGCGCCTGATGGAGAGGAACAGGCAGTACCAGAAGCTGCAGGGGCTCTACGACTCCCTGAGGCTCCGCAACATGGTGGTGGGCGCAAGCGAGAGAGAGACACCGCTCAGAGA
The DNA here is from genome assembly GCA_027564835.1 of Typhlichthys subterraneus. Taxonomy (NCBI): domain Eukaryota; kingdom Metazoa; phylum Chordata; class Actinopteri; order Percopsiformes; family Amblyopsidae; genus Typhlichthys; species Typhlichthys subterraneus. Next base: position 17,234 of record JAODUH010048538.1, read on the forward strand.
GGGACACCGCAACTACCACGTCGGTAAGTCTCACAGGTCTGCCACTGGTTACATAAAACCACCTTGCTTTCCTTTGAAAGGTATAGCATTAATAAAATGTCTCCTTAGCTGACATGTAAGTTTTTTCTTTTCAACAGACAAGCATTAAAACCTCTTGACGTTAAGTTTCAAAGTTAAACTGCAAAAGCTATGAAGTAAGAACTTGTTTCTATCTCCCATTATCTTAAGGAATCTCAATCCTATTCGAGATCCGTGTCCAGAATAAAACAAAGACATGAAATGGGAATTTAAGTCATGATAATCGCCTGTATCTGTGTAGCGTGAGAATGTTATCATTTACACTTGGACCACTATTGTCAACATACTGTAGGTGCAGAGGGTTGCCACCTCTCAAGGCTGACTTGCAGTGAGCTTTACAAAGATGGGCCAAAACAGCTCAATTCTTTTTGTTTTTTTTTTGTTTGGCGCGAGATGCATCGAAGTCAGTGGAATCACGTCTTCACACTAGCAGGACATAACAGCCAGTGGCACACGCCAAATGCACGAGAGCTCAGAGCTGGCACTCCTGTAAGACGTCAGGAAAATATTGTGTTGTTGGCCAAAGACAGAACACTGGAGTAATGAGCTGGTCACCTAGGCCAGGGGTTCCCAAACTTTTCCACGCCAAGGCCCCCTAAATATTATTAGCTTCTTGCCCCTTGGCAACCCATTTGCCAAAAGTTTTTTTTTTTTTTTTTTTTTTTTTAAACCCTTTCCCATTTCCTTACTTTTATTTAATGCAATAACGAGTACTTGATATTTCAAATATTTTATCATGCCATTGGATTCAACATTATTGTTTTCTTTTCTAAAGTTTATATGCAATGTTTCAGTTGTGTTTAACAAAATTAATGATAGTTTTCCTGGCAGGCCATTAGAAAGGGGTATGGTAAATAAGATGTGCTGTATATTTTTCTGAATTCAGTTTTATAATAACTATAAAACATTTTATTACAAAAAACTTACACTGAACAAAATTATAAACACATCCTAAGGCACACCTGTGCAATACTCATGCTGTCTGATCAGCATCTTGATGTGCCACACCTGTGAGGTGGACAGATTGTCTCGGCAAAGGAGAAGTGCTCACTAACAGATTTAGATACATTTGTGAACAATATTTCAGAGAATTAGGCCCTTTGTGTTCATAGAGAAAGTATTAGATCTTTGAGTTCAGCTCATGATGAATTGGGGCAAAAACATAAGTGTTGCGTTTATAATTTTGTTCAGTGTATGTAGAATAATTTAAAACTAGAAATAGAATTTAACTTTTTTTTTTTTTTGTTCTCATAATCGTTTGTTTGTTGTCTCATTAATTGTCTCAATTTGCTGAGGCCCACTGGCGGCCTCCAAGGGGATCGAAGCACCCGCTTTGATAACCACTGACTTAGGCAACAGTTTGCTTTACTTTTTAGTAAACCTGAACGGTGAAATAAAATACACAATAATGGAAATGTAAAAGTGCCTGGTGCGCTAGAAAAACCTTATATGAACCACACCTAAAACATTAAAATAAAACGTCAAATTTCTACGTGTTTGGAGAATTTCTCATATTAAATCAGACGTTAACAGAGTTTCGCCGGTCGGCCTCTTGCTCTCTGTTGTCCCCTCTCCCCTTTCCCCCCCAAGGTGTGGTGCGTCCCGCCTCCCCCCGGGAAAGCCCCCGCTTCCTTGGCATGGGCCCGGAGGGCGACAGCCGCCTGTTCTCCTGCCTGGAGCCCGACAGATTGGAGACCTTCTTCCAATTCAACTCGCCTGCAGCCAGGGAAAGGGGCCGCCCTTGCGTCAAAAGGCACTGAGCTCTCACACGTTGGTGTCATTTATACGCTGCTTAATGAGTTTGTTCTGTTCATCTGTAGCAGCGCTGAACAAGCTATGTTATTTCAGGTCGGGAGCCCGTTGTAATGTAATGTGTGTCTTTAATAAAACATTTAAAAATAGTTTTCAGACTATCCTCACATTATACTACTCTGTATGTGTGTATGTATATATGTGTATATATATATGTGTGTGTGTGTATGTATGTATGTATATATATATATATATATATATATACATACATACATACATACATACATACATACATACACACTACCGTTCAAAAGTTTGGGGTCACTTAGAAAT
>JAODUH010048568.1:0-19393 GCA_027564835.1 Typhlichthys subterraneus
AGCTCTGACTGGCTCAATTGACGTGTCAAAGTGGCCATTTTGAGCGCATGGCTATGTTTACATGTGTGCTCACTGAAACTAGGAATTGAATATTACTTCTGTTATACTTCTTAATTATATTTGAGTGTTTTTAATGTTTTTTTATTTATTTTGAAAAAGAGTATTTGAATACTCGTTTGGAAATAACATCAAGTATTCAAAACCTGTAAAGTGGTATTCAGGACAGCCCTAGACCTTAGATTACCGGTATGAGTTTTGTTTAATATCGTACTGTCGTACTGTACAAGCAGTATTATTTATTTCATTAAAATAAATAAGCATAACAGATAAGCATATACGTTAAGTTACTGTACACAAACATGCTACTGTGCAGTCAGTAGCCTACATTAGCTTGTTACTTAGTCTGCCACAAGTTAACGCAGACCATGTTACTTTGTATCATGTAGCTGTAGCGTACCTATTTATTTGTAGTCTATATTTCCATTATTTGTTCAACCAGTAAAATTTGTCTAGACAGTCTATTTCAATTATAGTTAACATCTTGATCAGGTAGTAGTGCAGACTATGTTGTTCCATTGTCTGAACGGTGTCAGCTCAATGTGCTGTGTCAACGCACTGTGTGGGATTAGGTTAGCCTGCAGCAGAGACGCTCAGATTTTGTGGTAGTGATGTGCCGAGCTGGTGCTAACATGCCCCCCCAAATGAAGCTTTGTCTATTCGCTAGTGATTACTACTGAAGCTTCTAAACTCAAAAAATAGCATTCGTGCCAGCCTTAATCTGCTGGTGAGGTGACGAGAATGCTAAATAGCTATATGCTAGCGGACACGTAGTTTGCCACGTTGTGTGTATTGTGTGCTAGTGGAGGAATTGATGTGTATGTAATGGTGTGAATGGACAAAAGAAGAGTTTGTGAATGTTTATAATCGCTGTATATGAATGTTGTTAGTATAAAATAGTATACAGGGCATTAGTACTTCCAGTAGAAGAATTACTGGAGCATGTTTAAATATAATGTTACATTATTTTTCATGAAGTTAAAAAGTACTGCTGACAGCAGAAGAATAAATGCTGCAATGAGGACAAACGCAAAATAATGTGGTCCTCCTTTTTAATGAATATTCTGCTGGGTTGCAGATACCCCACCCTGATGCCATTGTCAGGGTGGCAACACTTGCGACCCCTCCAAAACCATCCCACGGCTCTGTGGGTCCAGGTCCTCATGTTGACAGAGGATCTTTGAAAGCTTCATAATGAGCTGACAAGGGAACATGAAGAGAGATGTATAGGTCAACAATCGTGTACGAGTGAAGTAATGAACAAAGGGACTCAACTCTCAGTCAATATTTCAACATGTCTTCTGGCTATATCTTCCCTTCAATCCCCCACCCTAAAGCCTCCTCACCAACCTGCACTAGCATGATGGAACAAGTCCTTAGCCTGGCATTAAATACATATAGCTGATTTTCTCTTTTGAACTTACCTGACCTTTTCCTTCCTCATAAACAGCAACCTGATCGCACGTCAAGCTCATCCTCTTGATACACAAATAAAACAAGCAGTAAAGGCTTCCATAGCCTCTTACAGGGTGTGTATGTGTCCAGTTTTCTTTGTTTCTTTAACACATCACCTATTCATGTTTGTATAATGCTAGATACATGCAACACTGAATGCCACACACATCAATAATATGATTAAGCAAGTGCTGTATACGATTACATCTATAGAAAAGGGTTTGTTGACATAATTAATGTCAATAAAGCCTACAACACACTGCCCTTAAACGCAACCATGTACAGAGCATCCGTTATCTTGATTACCACAATTTGTACACACACACAGGATTCCTTTCACATTTGCATCATTATTAGAGACAGACAGGGTATATTTTTGTCTGGCATCTGTGACAGAAAGACAACCTGACAGCCTTATGCTGCAGACGTATGGTGCCGATTACATGCTGTTTTCTGTGCAAGCTGTCATACGTATGGCTGATAGGGTTAGTTTCTATTGATTATGTGCTTGTGTCACATGGTGACACGCTGACTAGCTGCCAGCGTGGCCTACCTCAGAATATATGATCAAACCCTGGGTAATCTTCTTCAAGTTGCGGTTAACAAATCACAACTGAACATTCACCTAAAGTACATTATCTTTCTATTGGTCATAAGCTTACTCCTGTTTAGAGTGGTGAGGGGATGGATACTGTTCCAGTTTACTTTAGGTGTCTATCAAGAAAGCAAACTGGTTCTGATGCCATTTCTATAGCGCCATTACGCCCACCACTCATCACTAGGGGCATAGGGGTCATTTCAAGTCTTCAGCTAGTCTAATTGACATGTTGAGCGGGATACAGTACATGTACTTAAAATAATTCACAGGGAGCCTGTAAAGTCACAAAATTAATGAGGTATATATGAGCATACAACCATATTGTGTACTGTTAATGTGCAGTTTATTTTTTGTTAACAAAGACAATGCCTTTCATCTCACGCAGCGAACAGACATTATGTCAGAATTTGTATGGATTTTCCTTTGTTTATTTGTGAAACTATATTTGTGTTTTGTATAAATACGTTTCGTAAGCAATAATTGAAAGTCTCGTTTTTACCACCCCTTCTCTAAAGAAGTTGAAGGGCATGGCAGTACACCACTGGTTTACATACTGTAACATAATGACAATGCAGCATCATCATTTTAAGGTTAAGAGCTAATTGTGTCACTCCCACAATCAATAAACTGCATGACCTGTCTGTCATCATCATAAAGCATTTGCTTGAAATGATTGATTTGCTCTATTCAGCCATATCAACATTGCAATTGTGGTCATGTTAACTATAGCATGCATTGTGTTAGTGGCTCAAATGACATATGCATGTGTAAAGATATCCTGGTTCCGTTATAAAGGTCCAATCATTTGAATGCATCAGTTTCAAATTAAAGCATTTGTTGGTTTGCTCTCATGATTTCAAATGCTGACCATAAGCTGTCAAAGAAAGCACTTTTTTTTTTTACTTGCCACTATTTTTCACATGGCAAGAATATTTGTTACAGATTTTTTTCAAACAGAGGAACAATTACTAAAGCCTTTAAGTTTGTGTCATTGTAAAAAGATGATGAATTAACTGACCAGTTGACAGCCTGTGCCCAGGTCAGTCAATAAATCAATATGTCACTCTCGGGATAAAAAGATGCATCTGTCTTCTTGTGACAGTTGATTTATTTACCGACCATTGACCAGTTTATCCATTAGGATCATATGTTGACATGGTTTGAAGAGCAGAGCGCAGCCTGCAAACAACGACCTGTTGAGAAAAGGTGAATGTGTCTGCACAATTTACAACGATACCGCAGGTTTAGAGAATGTGAAACATGTTGAATGCTAGACCCAATGGATGGTGTATTTTGTCAGCCAGGTGGGCTGTTAAAAACTGCCGAGTGTACAGCTGCTCTCCACCCACAATGGGTGAACAGGACTATGTAAACACCTAGTATAACCATGTCCTGCTGCTGCCTTCTCTATACTTGTAGGGCCTATGCACTGTGTTTTATCTTACCACTAGGAGGTCTGCTAAATTGCTATATCTTCCCAGCTAAGAGTTCCCTCTTAAATCGTTTACAGTATTTTCAAAGCACTGCGAGCAGGTCTTGCAGGCACAGGGAATTGTACAGAGATTGCAGAAAATAAGGAAGAACCATGTGCCATAGATACAATATTCTACCATCAGTATTTTATTGTGTTCATGACAGTTATTAACTGCTACTGTACATAGCTTCTGTTGACTTTGTCAAGATGTCAATAATCGAGCTCACCTCGACCTGGCTCATAAGTGTTGACTAAAACGTGAAGAGATTGCGAGATGTCCAAAGCTCAAATAGACAGTTCAAACAAACAAAGTGGTGTGCTAATCATCAATCAATCAACAATCAATAATTAATAATATCCATGCAATTGAGGATAACAAGTATTTTATATGCAAATATATAGTGCAGTAATTGCATCACAGCACAGAATGAAATCACAGTCCATGTGTGATGTAATCCCAGCACCTGTGTTCTTTTTTTATATTTTAGCCGGCCAGGTGTGCATGTTAGTGCGTGTGTGTGTGTGTGTGTGTGTGTGTTTGTGTATGTGTGTGCGCACATGCGTGTGCGTGTGTGTGTTTGAGACTCATAAATTATTTGTTTTGGTTTAAGATGCTGGTGCTTAGTGTGATATACAAAAAGTAATGTATAGACTATTCAAATCTTTGAAAAATATTCCAAATATAATATGGATCATTTTGTGACTGTGTTTTGGTCTTAATGTTGCTTACTAGTGGTGTGCAGAGTGCCCACTATTTGTATTCGTATTTGTTTTGTCAGCAAATTATTTGTATTATTATTTGTATTTGTATAAAAATTTAAATTGCTGCAACTATCCTAGAAAATGGGGAAGAAGTTGTGACAACGTGTTTATCTGCTGTTGAAAACTGAAGTACCATACTCAGGAGCACCATGTAGCTACAGCTGCATTTGTGTGTATGTATGTATGTATGTACAAGCATAGTTTACTATATGTAATAAGTAATGTATGTATTTGTGTTTTCCGTTTATAGTTATATGTAGGTCTATGACTATGGTCTATGACAAGCTTATTAGCCTATTGCCTTTAATCATGTCGACATGATATCCTAATATGTTTCTGTTTGTTTGTCTAATATTAATGTTAATATATAGAAAGTAGACTGGCAATCTGTTTTTAGCAGACTTCATTTTTTTTGTCATGTAAAGTGGTCAAAAGGTAACTAGGCCTAGTCATTAGGCATGGCAACGTAGCTAACAAAAAAGGAGATTAGTGCTATTAAAAATATCCCAATCCGAGTCAAGTAGATTCAATTAAACTAATACTATATATCTATGTTGACCCATGCGCCAACAAATTTGCCCATGTTCCACTGTCCCACTGTTATTTGCAACATTTACATTAAACTGTGTGTAGTCCCTTTTCCTGACAGAATGTAGACAAAAACTACATACCCCAACTCCCCAGACTCTAAACTATAAAATTGCAAAAATGTAGGGGTAAAATACCAATAATGTAATACATACAACAATTCAAATTCAAACATCTGTCACCAATTGACCCACCTAGCTTTTTCTTTTGGACAAATTAGACACATTTCAACAATTTTCCAACAAAGTATTTGACCTGTAGTATTCTTTTCCTTTTTTCTAAACATGTTAATTAAGTGACAGAATGCCCCACCACTGAATCTTAAATTAATATATTCTGCCACCTGTGTCAAGGGGTACAGTGTATACAGTGTATGTATACTGTATGTACTGTATATGTACTATATATATATGTGGGTTGGGGTTAAGGGTTAACTCTATTTAACAGACAAAAAAAATAAAAAGTATATATAACCTAGGGCTATATTGATCGTAGTTTAAAAATCTGAAAAAATGACACAATAGACGCACAGGATAAATAGCCACCTACATAGGTTAAAGCTAATGCAGTAGAGTCCAGTGAGTTTTATAGGCCCTATGTTAGGCTACCGTAGTCTGACTAATAACTGCTAATTATCTTTTGTTTGTGGGACATCAGGCGTTGGTAAGGAAAATGAGGAAATCTGATATTCTGGTTTTTATTATTGACACGTGATCGGAAAGGTTATACCGTATTTGTTACGACTACAACTATTCCTTTTTGGGAAAGGTAGGATATGCTTTTAGCTCTAAAATGCATTGTGAATTATGCATTTCGCTAAAAACTATCACTATCACATTGGACTGTGCTTGGTTGGTATTATTAATTAAGCAGTTGGTTATATTATTAATTAAGCAGTATATTGTATAACAATGACCAGATATGGTAAGTTTCTTTAGCTTATATAAACATATTTTAGGACAGTGGAGGAGAGGTGAGTCACAGGTCAGAATATGTGCGTCTCTATTATTTTAGTGTATGGTACATGCCTGATTGTCCCTGAGAGTAACTCAAGTCATTTTGAGCTGTCATGACCTTCCAGTGGTAATGAAGAATGTTCCATTTTGCTCCTTGATGCTTTAGACATTTGACCTGACAGATGTGATTGTAAGTTGCTTGGGATAAAAGCTGCTGCTAAAATGATCCAATTTTAATCAAGCTTCCTCTATCACTATACCATTCTTCTACTGAGGGTACTGAGATATTTGAGACCACCTTCAATCTTTGTCCTGTCCTTGTCTCTTTGGTCCTGATGCCTGTTTCCATGGAGATATTCCATGTCATGTACTAGAATGTGTCGCTTCCTTGGGGCTGTATGACCTGCGTTTTCACAGCATTTCTGATCTCACAGAGGAGGAAATGCTTGCGTTTAGTTGATATTATCAAGCACTATGTTGATGTCATTGAAGTCAAGGCTTTCCTGAAATAGATCTTCCGCATTATCTGTCATTGCTGAATGCATCTGTCCTTACCAGCAGTTCCCAGTTAGAGCGTCTGACCTGGTTACAACCAGGTCAGACTGGTATCAACCTTATCATATAGTTGATTGAGACTGCTTAATTTATGCAGGGACCGCTTTAACGGCACAATCTAGCTGCACATGCATATCGCAATCATTCTATTCTCTTCATTTACTCATTTTATGCATTTATGCATTTTCATTATGCATTTTATGCATCGTTTCATTGTTAGTGTAGTTATGCTGCAAGGCTCAGAGCCTATAATTATTGTCAAGCTCAACATATATAAAAATGCATTTCACCAAAAAAAATGTCTGCTTGATGACAATACTTCATTATTTTTATTCACTTCTTAAAGAGAACGTGTGATAATATTTAAAATTCCTAAAGTGAAACATTTCTTGAAAACAAGAATAGATATCAATGCATAATATAATCCAGACAGAATATGCATAAACTCTATAGAATGTGATGAGGGAAAGATGGTTAAAAGAGACAACTCTGAGGAGGATACTCTAAGAATAAGGATATTTTCATTGCTGAGAACTTTCAAATTGTATAGTAGAAGGAAACTCATTCTCAAGATCCACACGTCAAAATACAGACACAAATGACAAAACGAGCAATGCCCCGTGGCTAAATAAATCTGCAATTCAATGTCTATGCTTCCTTTTATTTTTATTTTTTTTCTGGCTTTGGCAGGTGTGCCTAGAAAATTGATTTATTGCAGGCACATCCAGTAGAAATATTTCATTGAATGAACTTAATAATATCATGGAAAATATTTCCACACAATTGTCTTTCTTCCAGAATTAAGAAATTATGTTAATCTAACTTGATATATTAGGGTTTTTTCAAATGTCTTTAAAATCATTAGTTAAACTTAATAGGTTGATTGATGCAACTTAATTTACATTTGTTTATACCTGAATAAATTAGTTTGGATTTATTTAATTTAGTAATGTTAGTTCAATGTTTCATTTAAATATTACATACACCTTTAAAACAAACTAAAAATAAACACAATTCTTTGAGTAGGAAACATGTATTGTATACTGCACAACATCAACAAAATTTAACTTGTTTTCAACAGTTTACAAAGGAGCATCAATCTTGGCGACACACATCTTTGTCACGGTGCCCACATATAAACTTTGAATATATATCTCCTGAGAAAACACACTTTCTACAATCCAAAAAACAAATATTAACCAAAATAGCAATAGTAACCAATAGCAACCAACTTTTAATAAACCTAAAAATAAACCTAGAATTTATTACACTACCTAAATGCTTATGTCCTAATTTTCCCTAATCCCTTGTGTACCCAACCCAAGTTTATTTTACTTTTTAAATATGTTTGTTGTAAAGTGAAGTTGAACCAATGGTTTTAATTAGATATGTTTATGTACAATGAAAAATATAGATTTAAATTAACAGTAGTTGTTTTCTTTGGATGTACTAAGGGCGTTTGTTCATTACGGATATCCATCCATCCATCCATCTTCATCCGCTTATCCGGAGTCGGGTCGCGGGGGCAGCAGCTTCAGCAGGTGACCCCAAACCTCCCTTTCCCGAGCCACATTGAAAAGCTCTGACTGGGGGATCCCGAGGCGTTCCCAGGCCAGTGTGGAGATATAATCTCTCCACCTAGTCCTGGGCCTCCTCCCATTAAGGATATGTGGTTTCATTTACTGACTCATTGGATGATAATTCATATTATGGGATTGCAATGTTTTGTTTTTTAGTATAATAGTACACTGCAATTTGTAAAACTAGTAAATACCACAACAAATAACATGTTAAATTGCGGTTAAAACAAATACTTTTCTTTCCCCAATATTTATAGTACTATACAGATTTGCCTTCTGCTGAGAAATAACAAATGTACAAAATAATGAATTAATTAACTGAACAATTCTCTCATGAATATATATTCCCAGAAAATGTATTTGAAAGTGTTTCCCACACACATTCATACAATAAACAGAACATGGCCCACCACACGCACACACACACGCACACACACACAGTCCGACTGCAGATCCCAGACGGTTATATATCCAACCTTTGAGAGCACTTAAGCTTCAGATCAATATATAATTACCAGCAATTTAATTACCCATTCATAGTTGTTAAGCTTTCTTATAAAGACAAATCAATAGGTATAGCTACTAGATAGAGGAACCGTCAAAGCCAATTATGATTACATTAGTCATGCAAGAAGGGCGTGCCATCATTGAGGCTCAGCACGCTTCAGTCTGTAGTACTGTAACATACTTATACATACTGACAGGGAACATACTGGCTGAAAATACAACAATAACAAACATATTTAACAACATTTTGTGACATAAGAGCACCGGGCAAATATGAAATATTGTCTGCTTGTAAATATTGCATTCACTTGGATGTTACATGAGTAGCAGAGCAACCAAAAACTCCACCCAAATGCATATATTTTGTGTCTCACAATATGAACCGAAGCAGGTTGCATTTGAAGAACAGATTATGCAGAATTTGTGTCATCGCAGCAAGCGGAGTGACGTTCAAACCCTCACATCCCCGTCTTTGTGGAATAAACACGATCTAGCATTGTGATCTGGGGCCTCATTTTGCTCACATCAAGGAAACTAACAGACTAGATGTAATTTCCATTGGTTTAGGAAGAGCAGCTTTCTCAGTGGTATGGGTGGGATCTTGCTTTGACTTGTCACTGCACCACACCGTCCAAACTACCAACCAAGGTATACAATGCATGGACAAACACCCACCCTTTAATTGAATACTGTGGTACAGTATACTACTGTATAGTTTCTATGTATCCATACTGTACATCTGTACATATGTCCATCCCACCAAACCTGGTCATCCTAGTCCAGGGTCAGAGTGAGCTGGTTGTCGTGAGTTCAAAATGCAATCTGTGTAAAGTTCACCTTCTGAACACTGTTGGAAGTTGCTTGCTCATGTGTTCATCCATGCACGCTCAATGATGTGATGTCCCAGCAGCGATGTAAATGATTGCGCATTGGCCATGACATGTCTTTGACATGCCATTGTAGTATGGTGGCATGGTACACGGTGTGACATCCTATGTGAATAATGATCCATCAAATACATTCACAGATTCTTGTGATGAATGGCTTTATAACATTTTTTTCTGATTATTTTTACTTGGATCCATCCCAACTTACTTAGATATGTGAGGCGTGGGAGGCATCATACAAGGAACACACACTCACACACACATTCCCATCACATAAGCTCACAGTGTAATTTCACATCGGTTTGAAGTGATAGGAATTTCGCACATAAATGCAGCATTCTAAGTGATCTTATTTAAAATTCAGACCACTTGATTTGGAAAGTGTCCTGTCTTTTTTACAACACGTCTACATCCATTTTGTTCTATTGCCCACAAGGGATATTTGAAATGACTATCTGTGACGAGAAATTGGATCATGATGGAGCAATGATGACAGAATTCTGCAGGGAACAAGAATATGGCTTCCACCAGCTACCAATTTCACCTGGTGCCACTTTTTAGGTTCATTTCAGCGGTTGTGTCTATAATCAGGCCTGTACAGTATATGAACCCCACATTTCTTTCCTTTGCGACTCTAATGCCTGAATCATGGTGATATACTACAGTGTATCACTAGCAGACCTGTTGAAAACATCCTCACACGTTTGTGTTCATAATCAGGACTACAGGTGCACTTATTGTTGCAAATATGGCAATTATGTAAAAAGAAAAACTATTGTTCATATAAAGGGGGTAAATATTAGGTACATGTATAAAACATTCATGAAAATACAGTAATTTATACAGTAATAGCCAACCAAATTTACAAACCAAAAGCAGAGGCTGTGCCTATGTGGATACTTTATTATTAGCTATGTATTCAAGATTAATAGAATATCTGCGCATACCTCATCACTGACTTCCCTGTTTTGCTAGGCCTCTGCTCTGGGAAAGTATCTCAATATAATTACCCGTCAGTGTCACTTTAACAGGTAATTCACTCATACTGTAAACAATCTAAGCAGCAACATTTACAATAACTGGTCACACATTCCTGTTGAATCTCTTCAATTATTAAAGTGGGTTACTTTCTTCCACTCTGTATGAAGGTAAACAGTACTATTGCTATTATATTTCATCATAAGAATTTTGGACACAAACCCCAAAACATTTTCATACAAATTATTTAAAAATGTACCTGATATCCTAGTGTTCAGGGTGGTTGACTAGTCTCACCTGAAAGATTATGTTTTGATCCAAGCTCGGCCAACCCTCCTTGAATATGACACCTACACACCATCTCTGTTTAAAATCACCCAAGACCCTGGCATGACTTTGAATGTGTACAGTTAGAACAGGACGTCATGACATTTTAATGTTAATGTGTGTCCCTTCTTAGCTCCATCTCACCCCTTACTCAGCTCTTTACATTTGCAGTGGGGAAAGTCAGACTCAGGGAACTTCCACAAATTCTTATGCAATAACTGTACTCACTATTTGGATGAAAACACCTGCTAAATGACGAAAAAATATCTTTAAAAAAATGATGGGAATAAAAAACTGCGTTTGTCAATTTAAAGTGTGTTATGAAATGACTGTTTGCATAGCTTGCTGAATTAATATGCAATTTGGTGACCTTGAAATTAAATATGTATGTAGACAGTAATTGTACTGGTAGTTTAAAGGAGCTGGAATGAGTCGGGATACACTAAAAGATGCCAGCCTCTCCTTAGACATGTTGATATGTCCGAGGCTATTAGCATTCTCAATGCAACGCTCAGGTTTCTGCTGCGTGGCTCTGCACATTTATGTGTTATTATACTGATGACGCATACCAAAGGAGACACACACACAATAAGAATGTTTTCCTTGTATTTTAACTGGTATAGGATGTACTCCTCGTGGTAGCACAGACCACTGGAGCTGTCATGGACCCTGTCGTCCTTCTTTACGTCGGTGTTGCAGGCTAGCTCAGCCCTGGTCCGTTGAGTCATTGTCTTGTCACTGTGAAGTGATGCAGCTGGTTGTTCGGCCACCCGGCATTGCGGTCTGGCTCACACTGGGTGGTGGGAGGAGCTTTGCTGTCTTTGTGGCTGTGCCTACATGTTTTGGATCAGCTGCTGCTGTGGTTGAGAGGCTGTCTCACGTTGCAGTCGCATGGCCCACTGGCGCTGTAGCGGTGGCCAATAGGAAAGTGTGGCTTGTTGGTCACCTGGCGCTGTCGTCGTGCGCTGTGCCAGGCCATTCCTTGGCGGTTGGGCAGCAGCGATCCAGGCTGAGCAACATCTAGACATTTGGCTTGTAGCTCTGTGAGTCCTAGATCAAGAGACCAGGCCACGAGGCGGTTAGCCCTCCTCAGGCTGGCGTCAAACTGTTTTCTTACTCGCAGGGACAAGAACAAGTGAAGAAGTATAAAATCAGGGAAGAGAAGGGAGTGGAAACTACCCACCGCAGCTTTTAAACTGCCTGTGGCTCTGTCTCGAAGAGAACATTCGAGAGAGCTGGTTAGCCTTTTACAGCCAGGGGTGGTGTCTTTAATAAACCCCCCTCCATTGGATCTTACTTTACAGAAAGTGTACTATTCTATTCTGTGTCTAAATGATATCACATTTTATACTTAAACATATAAAACATTTGTGAAGAACGGAATAAAAAAACAAGAACATACTGTAAACACCACACCAATATATAAAATGTTGTTAGTAGCATACTTATATGGTGAATTCTGTGAACATTTTAAAACATGTTATACAATGTATGTGTAATACTATTCATTGATTTTATATGCAAATTTAGTTACATACAATAGTTAAAGTCTTTCTCCTGTATAATTTGGGGAGGTGTGTGACATTATGAGTCCATTCCCCATCCAGTCTAGAGGAAACATATGTCAACTAATCTTTTTTACAATCAAATTCCACACCATGAGATTCACATCAGGGGTGTCGACTCGGTGAACGCTTTGTAAGGTGGTTCTGTACATCTTTTAAGGAATGTTCGTAAGGTGCTGTATTCCCCTTAACAGGGAATACAGCACCTTAAGGAGGCAATAGATCAATCTGGGGCCTTGCAGCACCCATAAAGATAGTCTCCATGGTGATATGACCCCTGGTGGAGTCAGACGGGGGTTTTCCCATCCATCCTAGGACAGAACAAAGGCCTGGGTCAGAGCTGTGTTTCATCAGACTTGGACATTCTGAGTTAGAAGAGGAAGGTGACCACAGGGCCCCTCTGTGTCCCAGAAAGGCAAGTATTTTGAGGGAGAGGTAGTGATGTGTGTCTGCACCTTCTACACAGGGGACTTCATTTTATTCTGTAAAAATCTCTAAAAACTTGTGTGTAGATTGCTAAACTGGTCAAATGGTTGTAAGTGAAGTACAGATGAATAGGGTTTCTGGTTGTGTGGGACCTGATAAAACAGTACACAAATTACCCTTAATTTGAAATTAACAGCACCAGGGCACTTCAGGGAATTGCCAAGCTAATGCATTATATTAAAGGAGAACATTATGTTTATCTCATTAGTAATAACTAAATGAAACTTCCTTTCTGAAAAAGAACAAAGAAATCTGATATTTTGCAGGAGTTGAATGGAGCATGCATCCTAGATGTTCTTAATTCTACCCACGTGCATCATTTAATTGAAAAAGAGGCCTTTTACCGAGAACATCTTTACCTATACAAACCCTGTGTAAAATTAGCTATTAGGTTCAGCGTCCCATTTTGCTTTGCTGGGTGGCTGAATATGCAACTAAATGGTGTTCAGAAAAGTACCCGTTTGTAACCTTTAACAAGCTTGAAATTAGACAGAAGTTGTTACTGTATAAAGGTTATTAATGCTGACGGCGGTTCAAAACAGTGAAGAAGAGGATTTCCTAACCCTATAGTCTCAAAAATGTTTTTGTTACCCGTTTCCTCTTGTCACAATAACTGATACAGTTAATACATTTGACATGGCAACATTGTACTTGTTTTAGACAAGCAATACCATTCTCCTTACAGTATTGATGTTCAAATGGTTACATTGCCTAAATTGGTTGCCCGTTTTGTGCAATATAGAAGTGTAGTGTAGAAGTGTAGGCACAGGGGAAACTCAAGGTTTTCAATAGACAGGGAGACTGACCGGTGAAGACGGACCATTGGACAACAACAACAAAGGGAAGGTAGACCAGACACAGGTGGAACCATTAATACAATCAAAGACACACAGCAATAGGGAAGACTTGGGCTGCAGCATAAACATGGAACATAGAGAAAACACTGAGTGAAACAAGAAACAGTTAGAACTAATTGCACAATCAACTATGTAACACGAGGGCCAGGAACAGGCAGGCAGGATCTGACTGTAGGCATGACCGGCTGTGTTTTGGTAACCTGACATGCCAGAGGAATTGTTGTCACAAGTCCATCTGGGGAACCGTACATTGAAATGGTGTGTGAATGGCTGTACTTTCAAAAAAATACTTGGCAGGTGATTGGATGAACCATCTGGTCGTTTTCGCTGTCGGCACCATGGTCCGCACACTAAACCACACCAGTATAGCTATAAACACGAGCTGATTTGAAAGTTATGTTGCTACTCGGACACATTAAAAATTATTCCGAGGCTTTCCAGACTGATTCTCACGGCGAAATTAAACTGAAGCTTGTGAGATCAGGATGGTCTCGCGAGGCTAGTGTTTTGGGGCAAGTGGTTGAAATGTACCCAAAAGAACTTGCTCCCAGTACACAATACAGTATATATATTATTTAACAAAATATAGATAGTTTATAGACAGTTTGGACAGTATTTTTCATGACATAACAATCATACACCATAGTCCATGCTTGTGTCTGCACCTCTCGAGCAACAGCCGGGCCTTAGCGAGCACACTTGGTGATACAGTATCTTTAATGTTACTGCTAAATGAAAACATACATTTATAAAAATATAGTCAACAAAAACGAAATATCCAATTGTACCGTACTTGATGCTATTCTACGGCGCACATGCACGAGGCTTGAGAAATCCATCACCGCAGGTTGTGATATATATTGTGAAATATTCTTTCTCAACTACTGAAAAGTGTCAACTCCCATAGTTTGAACAATTACACTGAGAAATATCCAGTGATTGCAAGAATGATACAGTTGCACCAGTCCTTTGCGTGCAGTGTGGAGACTTTGTGTAAAATTGTGCCCCATTAGTGAAAGAGCTTAACATCACCACGAAAACGAAAAATGTAAAATAAAGAGCTGCATGGGGGAAAATAAATATAGTCCATTTATATGCAAATCTTAACCTTTTGGAGACATCAGGAGAAAAACAGTGTTGTCTCAACAACAATATTTTGTAAATTATATGTAATGATGTACTGCATAATTTCCCTGCCTCTTTGAGATAATTTCTGTGGAATTCATTAGGCCATCTCAAGAATGTTAACCTTTCATTTTCCACTCGTATAGCATAATCTCTAACCTTTCAAAACTATTTAGTAATATTGATATAAATACATCAGTGTTAAAACATTTGATAAACATTCTAAAGACAGTATATATTTCATACAGTATTTATTCTGAAATAACCCCCATATCCCCTTTGAAAAGCTGCTACCCTTCAACAACCACTCAGAAAGTACCCAACATCTCAATCTCTCAGCAAACTCAAATACATTTAAGTCAAAACATAAAGATCCATGCATATTATAAAGTATGTGCATGTGTTTATTTCCATAATGCTTCACTACTGTGATTTTAGTTTCTTTTGGAATGTTCCACTATGATCATTTTGAATAGACAGTGTGAAAATATTGTAATAATGCAATGTCCAGAGATTTTTATTATTTGTACTTATTGCTATTGTTAATTTGAGTGTAAAATCTAATTTACACATCTTCTCTGGGGTATACTAAGCTAATATTCAATGCAGCTCCCCAAAGTGATTAAGATGACACATGTTGCCTATGATTTTAAAGGATAATTATCCATTTAGCTAAAGCTTATATTCATCAGAAACATTAAAGTTGTTGCCAAAGAAATCTAATGGCCATTTGTCATAAAAATTGCCTTTAAGTGGTAATCTCACCATGGGCCTTTTAAGCATCGGAAATGAATTGACAATCTGTAATGGTACCACAGAATTAAAGGCTGAATAAGATTGTAGATGGTGTATAATATGAAGCAATCACTCTCAGTTAACCAGAGGGAATGCATAAGTAAGCAGATGATTAAAATTATATTAAAGATTAATTGAAAAACGTATTTCCTAAATTTCTTCAGTTGCTGCTATAAATTAGAAACACATGATTAAAACAGTTGTGTTGCCTGTTTCTCATTTAAATAGGCACATTATATAACATAGGATCAACAAGTCACATTCACGGTTACAGTTAATAAAAACAACAAATCACTGCCCACTGCATACTGTACATGCATTGTATGGTAATATAAACTCAACTTCATCATCCTTTCTAAAACGTCATATACAATAATAAAATAAACCATGACTAAAGTTGTAATCCCTTTGAGGCTGTTATACTCTCACATCTCCTGTGTCCATTATGCCTGGATGCTGCCATCCAAGGGCCGCTGCTTGTCCCTGGGACATGCCTTTCAGAACGGCACAGGGGAGGTCACCTGCTGTTCAACCCCCGGCCGCCGACATGTTTGCTTCGCTGGGGCCTTGAACTGAGATCCAAAAGATCTCTACGGGCTGGTCCACCGTAATGGATAGCCTACGGTGTCTAACAAGACCAGTGAGGACCACAGTGAGCACATGTGGCGTCTGGTTGCGAGTCAGAGGACGCATGCGTTCCCATTATCTCCTTGATCAGCCTCCAGCACGAATGATAATTAACATCATTTCATATGCAGACCCAAGAAACACGTCATTTACATACAGTAATGCTCCAGCTCTACAGACATGGATATGCAGTCAGATACGTTTTCCCCACTATAATGCATGTGTCATCCATAATACTGTGATGACAGAAGCTGCAGACAGCATCAGACCTTTTATCACTATTATAAACATCATTGCATCTTAAGTGACTTCACTTCCGTATATAGAATGAATTGGGTGTGATTAACCGGTTAGAGATTAACAACTGCTGTTAGAGATTAACAACTGCTGCTGTTGCTGTTGGAGAAACAAAGGTCACCCTGCAATAAGTCCAGTATGCTGTGTAATACTATAAGTTCATTCACTCTCCATGTGTCATGTCTTGCTGTTAGAACTACCTTGCATTAAATAAACAACAGTTGTAACCAACTAAGGTCATTGCAGCATAGTATGTCAGATGTCAAGTCATGTATGGCTACAATATTTTCCGTTGTTGAAACACAAAAGATGCAGGTAAGAAATATGCAGATGCAGTCTGGGTGACAGCTTGTCTCAGCTATTATGTTTAACGTCACAATGGTTTGTAATTAATTTGAATTTTTAAGGGAAAGGAGAGAGATGCAACTATTATGTATTAACATGCAGCCTGTTCCTTCGCTGCCCTTTTGAGAAAGGTTTGCATTGATGTAGCCAGTATCATTGTCTCAACAACACAATTGGGCCGCGCTCATTAGTGTGGATCTGGTGTCAATTGGTAGGCTCAGTGGAGAGGATGGTATGACCCATATTCCTGGACTGTTATCTCTGATGGTGGCAATATAACAGAGGCTTGATTAGCTGTTTCAGCCTCTGTGTGAAGCCTGACATGTAGTGAGAAAAGTGTGTGTGTGTGTGTGTCGGGGGATATTACACTTTTAAATGAGCTTGTCGTAGCTAAACTTGGATGCTTTGCATAGGATGCCTGTTCTTGAATCCTTAAGAACTGAAGGATTGGAAGGTTGAAAGCAGCGACATAAACAAAAGCTCAAAGGTGCTGGTAGAACAACAACACACCGCGGCATGACAATCTTGTAAAAAGCCTTGTATTGCCTCAAGAAACTTCTTAATATCTTGTTAGCAATGAGGAACTGAATGTTTCACTCTTTAGGAGCAAAATAAAGTTATATGTGAAACTATATGTGGAAACTGTATCACCAAATAACACTCTGCTCCATGTTTGCGAAAGGTGCTAAAAATGTTGACTACATATTTTTGTTTATGTTGAGGGGCAGTGAGAACTTTTAATGAATATGCTATAATATGTAGGCTTATTTTAGCCATATTGGAGCAAAACATCTACAAATAAACTTGTCTTCTGAGTGCAGACACCTATCACTAAGTGTTAGTGTCCATACTAGGCATGTCTTATAGAAATAAATATTATGTGAAACTAACACCAAAATAGAGAAAATACAACCTGGCAATATTCTGCAAGCATTGTAAGATGATATTTCACTGCTGTTGACTGATGAAGGAAGTGATTTCTTTAAAAACAAATGATTGTGTTTCTGTGTGTCTACATTCGTGTTATTTATTAGTTGTCAGATTGACCCAATAGAAAGGCAATGTCTATGTAAGACACTGTTCTATCTGCCCTGGTCTATCAGACCTTTACACTAATATGGCATCGGCCTTTCTTCAAGAAAAGTATCTGTAAAACTGCAGACCATACAGTAAATGTGATGTTGGAGCCTCATTAATGAACCTTGTAGCAAATCTCTTAAACTTGAGTCATTAAACTAATTCTCCAACTCAGATTAACTCTGCATGTTCATTTTAGGAAATAAGGCCTATTTAAGTCTAATGTTTTAAGATTAAATACAACTAGGGATGGCACCGATACGATACTGAGTCGGTCGGTTACTGACTTAAATAGCTGGATCATTATCGTGACAATTGGACAATGTAAGGCTCTAAGGATCGAGGCAACAACGGGGAAATAAATAAATATATGCAAAGTTTAAAAAACACAAAGAGCAACAAAACAGCTAGTACATGAATGAAAGCAAAATCACCCGCAAGGGGTGGAAGAAAAATAACACTATATATACACGCTGACAGCAATCACACACATAGGAGACAGGTGTGGGAGGCCCTGATCGTCACCTGTCTCAGATCAGCTATCAGTACTCAGGGGTGCGAGAGCTCGCCGGAATGGCAGGACCCGCCCCGCCGCGGGACCTCGGCGTGACACACGCGTAGGTCTACTGTCAAGCATTAGCAATGTCTAACCTACCCCAGCCACACTATCAGCAGCAGGTTTATAAAATGCATCTAAACCCTAGAATAGAGATTGGCTGTCATTTACTTTGCAACTTAATTTAACACTGGAATCGGCTCGGTACTCGGTATCGGCCGATACCCAAAGTGCTGGTACCTGTATCAGTATCAGGACTGAAAAAACTGGATCGTGCCATCCATAAATCCAACCCCAGCTCTGAAATGACTGAGCCACTAGACATAAGTGCACTCATATCCAAACCAGGGTTTCAATCAGAAAATGGAGCAATTCTCCTAGAGTGTCTGCCTTCCGTGTTAAGAGGCATGCATAGAAAAGAAACAGCCGTTGGACAGCCCAAGATCTCAGATGAGCCAGCATAATGAGTAAACACAAATTGTTCCAGTTTTTGGTACAGTAAGTTGTCAAGGCAACAGGGAAAGAAAATCACCAGGATGCAATAACTCTGGGCAAACTGAACTATTCACTGACACCATCCTGTGAGCTTTAGAGCACAAATATTAAACTAGTTAAAAACCAGTTTAAACAAATAGACTGGGAGCAGTGACCAGTCAAATAAAGAAAAGTAAAGTTTTACCCTTTATTGAAAGACTTCACTCAAACTATATAATAAATAAATATAATAATATTCATGTACAGTATTCCTCTAAAGACAATGTGGTCTTGTTTACCACTGTGTATTGAAATCAAATCAGAGCATGTGATCTAACATTGCCAAGGCTAAAAGGGGCCAAACCCCTTACGTAATGGGTCCAGCATTTGTCAAATAAATAAATAAATAAATAAATAGTACAAATTATAATAATGAGAATAAGAATAAGAATCCATCCATCCATC
>JAODUH010048588.1:0-19392 GCA_027564835.1 Typhlichthys subterraneus
TCTGTGTGTGTGTGTGTGTGTGTGTGTGTGTGTGTGTGTCTGTGTTTGCGTGTGTGTGTGTGTGTGTGCTTGTGTCGTATGCTTGTGTTTGTGTGTGTGTGTGTGTGTGTCTGTATGTGTGTCTGTGTGTGTGTGTGTGTGTGTGCGTGTGTTTGCGTGTGTGTGTGTGTGTGTGTGTGTGTGTGCTGTGTGTGCATGTGTCGTATGGGTGTGTGTGTGTCTGTCCATGTACATGTACTGTATGTTTGCTCTCCAAGCTAGCAGGCTGACAGATTAAAAGGTCAAGCAGCAAACCAGGTGAAACAATACAGGCCATTGTCCTGTGACAGGCGGGACGTAGGCTAAAGGCTAATACAAGCATGTCACCGCCACAGTCTTCAGGTCAGGTCGCCTCTACTGTAAATATTGGTGTGCCTCTGTGTGCGTGTGTGTGCGTGTGTGTGCGTGTGGGCGTGTGTGTGCGTGTAGGCGTGTGTGGGCGTGTGTGGGCGTGTGTGTGTGTGTGTGTGCATGTGTGTGCACTCTACATTGGCTTCTAATAGGAGCTATTATAAATAATCTAATTTGGCTGAAACATAAGACTGCCTTGAGAGGCAATCTAATGTGTTAAGCAAACCACCCCCCACCCCCCACCAACCCCCGTTCCTGATAACAGTAACTGCTATCGGATTGTGCGCGGACTGGCTTGCCAGAATTGGCAAGTCACTAATGTCAAATAAATTGAGAGGACCTTGTTATCAGCGTGCAAAGTTTTTTTTTTTTTTTTTCAGTGTTGAAAATAAGCACTTAATGAGCCTATTACAAATTATTAATATGTTATAGACAGATATAAATGTGCTGCTGCAGAAATACTGATTGATTGACGGCCAGTGCCAGCTAGGACTAATAATACATTGTTCTTAAGATTTTTCTTTTTTTTTTTACTGCAGTGTGCAGTGACACTAATTGATGCTTTACCGCAGCCTATTAAATTCAATATCTTCCCCTTAAATTACTGTTTATATCCAAAACTACGCTGACATATATTAACTGTGATTCTTTATAAAGAATTAAGAAATTCTGTATATGGAAAATAAAGGACAGCAAAATAGTTTTCGATCAATATTTTCAAAATCTCTTGATTCTAAAATGTACATCATGGTAAAATGTATTTCTGGGATATTCTGTCAAATGCATCTATATTCTGCAGTCACACGTCAGGAATTTGACTATCCACTGAGTTAATGTCTCACGTCTCATGAAGCCCATGGCATAACAAACTGGTTCTCCCTGAGATATATAACCAAATGAGACTCAAGTCTTAACACTAAACGGATGCATAGGTGAGCCCTTCGTTCTCGTGGTGTTTAGATACAGGGCCGTTGTTATTAATAGTTTGCTGGTTATTAGCAGTATATAGCAACTTTTGTGAGGCAACCTCTCTCTCCTGTATAGCCTGTAGAGTAATGTCTGGCAGAGCCTGTGTAATCCCTGCTTGGCCCGCTAGTCAGAATGTGTGTGGGAGAGACTGTCTCTTCTGATCACTTTGAACACGTCCCCCTGCACTGCTGTGTTGTCTGCAGTCTCTCTCTCTCTCTCTCTCTCTCTCTCTCTCCCTCCCCTATAGCCAGTTGAATGGCCCTGACGTTTATTAATCCCTTTCTCCTCACCAGGCAGAGCGATGAATTTTAATCAGCTTTTTTAACCTATTTTTCCCCCATATAAGTTCTACAGGATATCCGTACCAACTCACAGACATACGGTGTAGCCCCCCACCCCCACCCCACCCTTTACCCAACACACACACACACACACACGCACGCACACACACACACTGGGGGTGATTATCACCTTCTCCCTTGCCTTTCACAATTGGTTTCAGCTGAAAAAGTCCTCCAGGTGTGTGTGTGTGTGTGTACGCACATGCGCGCATGCATTCATGTGCGTAGCCGTGTTTCCACGTCTGTGTGTCTGCCTGTGAATGTGTGATGCTGTTTCACCTTGGAGCGGGGAGCGCCACAGCTCTCACTCGCACTAATGAAATCATCCTGGCTCACGCTAATCCGTCCTGAAGGCCACTGTCAAAATAACGAGCAGCTGGAAGTTCTTTAAAGAGACCTATCAGTCTTGGGCAGGTTAGAGGTGCGTGTGTGTGTGTGTGTTACTATAATACGGCATTTACACTTATATAATATGTTTATACACTGTATATGCATTTGTGTGTGTGTTTGTGTGTGTTTAATACTGTATTTGTGTGTGTGCGCGTGCGTGCTTAACTTAGCTTACACGTGAGCAAATAAAGTATGAACTCTTAACTCTATCACTCTATTATACTATTATGCATGTGTTGATGCAGTAATAGAGGAGGCGAGCGTTCTATAATGCGTGTGTTGGTGCAGTAAGGGAGGCGAGCGTTCGGTTCTCCTGCGAGCCTCAACGGAAGTGTGCGTCAGGTGTTTCAGAACACACTGCCTCTCTCTCTGTCTGTTCGCACCCCACACTGCGCTCCTCCATTTTCAATTCACACCCGTTGTGGTGGCAGGCAGGTGACTGAGAAGTGGTTGGTTTGAACCCCGCTAGCTCCTGGCCTGATCAAAACACCCAACCGTAACTGCTCCCGCTGGTCGCATGGCACCTTACGTGGCTGCCACTACGGTCGGTGCATGCGTATGCGTGTGTACGGGTGAATGAGAGGCAAACATGTGATTTGAGTGGCCGGAAGGTTATAAAAGCGCTAAATAAAATGCAGTCCATTTACCAGTTCATACAATGTATGAGTTTCTGTTTGCCTGGATGCTGATACTGTACATATCATTCATATCATTCAAAATATACAGTATTGGTTCTTGCCCTCTCTGTACGTATTACATACAAGCCGTTCCGGAAGGATTGGGTTCTTCCCTCTGTGTGTGGGTGAATGTGAGGCTGCACCGTAAAGCCCTTTGAGAGGCCAGCAGGTTAGGAGAAGTGCTATATAAATGAAGACTATTGCTTTGAACTATTTATTTTTTTGTGAACGTTACGGAAGGTTGCTTACCTCCGCGCTCCTGCTTAGGGCAGATGCCCTTGGCCGGTGTGAGCCTCCTCCGCTCCATGTCCTCCTCTTCCCCGGGGGTGACCTGGACGCCTACCTCTACCGGCACGAGCACCCTGCCCGGCTCCAAGGAGCGGATCCTGGGGGACAGAGGGCTGCCGCCGCGCTCCCCGGGCTTGGCGAAGGCCCCGGGTCCGCGGCTGGACCCACGGCACAGGCGTCGCTTGTGCTCTATGAAGACCAGGATGTCGCCCAGGGGGAAGTTGGTCTGGCACTGGCCGCAGGTGAGCAGGTCGTGCTCCCCCGGCCCCGCCCTCCGCGGACTGGGAGTGGATAGCTCCGGAGACGGAGGACCTGCCGTAGCCTCATGATTGGTCTCCGCTGGAAGACGGGGCAGAGGGAAATATGTACAGTGAGAATCTGCACAAATGACGTTGGCAGTACTTGAATCAGAAATGTTACTGTTAGAGAAGGAAAATATGTAAACAAAAATATCATCGCCATCATTGTTGCTTGACCATAATGTTAGCATAACAAAGCATGCTAGCATAAACATAAAACAACCTCAAACACCAGTAAATGATTTTACACATGTATAAAAACAAATAAATCTATAGCATACAAAACAATAAGCTTCACATTTTCATACATTCATATTTCATTTAGAAAGCCTCGTATTTAACGACAGCCCGCTATAGTCTCAGAAGAACAAACGAACATACAGAGAAATGAGTAGCGGTTTCGCTTTTTTCTTGCTATTGCTAACATCACCTGAAAGAGACCACATTTCCGCACGAGGCGTTTCTTTATGCCGTATTCCTTTCTCTGGAATGAAATAGGGCTGCCATAGAAATACTTTTGGCCTACCAACACAAACACCTGGGTTTGACTTTATCTGAGTTCGATCTGCAAAGGTGGGGCTCGACACCATGTGTGTGTGTGTGTGTGTGTGTGTGTGTGCGTGCGTGTGCATGTATCTCAATGTGTGAGTTCAGGAAGTTTATTTTACTGCATCTATCTGGGTTTCCTGTAAGGGCCTTTGCAGCATTTTAGTCATAGCTTGATGGCTGCATGCACCCCATGGGAGCTCGCTACATGCACAGAGCAAAGTGTAGCACACTATAAGCCACATCCACTCAGATAGTGTGTGTGTGTGTGTGTGTGTTAGTAAGTCTAAAGATGAGAGAGAGAGAGAGAGAGAGAGAGAGAGAGAGAGAGAGAGAGAGAGATGTAGAGACCGAGGGTAAGAAATAAAGGAAAAAAGTCTATTTGCGTCTCTGTCATAAGTGCACATATGAGCGCACGTATGAGCGCAAGTCTGAGCGCACGTATGAGCGCATGTAGGAGCGTGCTCGGTGCGGTATAGACGACAGGTGAGCATGTACTGTAGGCGAAATGCTCCGACCAGAGACACACAAAAAAAAAAACTCGCAATCCTGGGGTCCTGTTAACAGTGCAAACCGAATGTTTTACACACATGCGCACACACACACAGACACATACACGTGCACGCACGCATGCTCACACGCACGCAGACACACAACTAAAACAAGAGGCCCTCAGCTTAACTTAAATCCCTCGCGGACTAACTGCTTTTTCGCTGTAACGCAAACCCGATGTGTTCCTCAAAGAGCCTGGAGGATACCAGGAGCTCCGTGGAATCTCCAGGGGCGTCTGTGTGAGCAGGTATCCAGGGACGGGCGTTAATACCTGGGAGAAAATACACAGCGCTGCCTGCCTGTCTGTATGTCTCCACTTCTGCATTGCCACTGCTAATCGCCTGTAACAATATTCAGGGTGTCTGTGTGTGTGCGTGTGTGGGTGTGGGTGTGTGTGCACGTGCCAACGCGTGCACGCAAATAGACTTTGAGTTACTTAGTGTCTGTGATCATACCTAAACTGGTCTGTCTGTGTGTGTGTGTGTGTGAGCGTGTGTGTGTGTGTGTGTGTATGTCCACCCAAGTTCTTTGTTATCAGGATCAAAGATCCTATAAACTCTCTTATCAAATTACCATCTTTCATGGCGGCTGCTCTCGAATCATAACTGTTAAAAAGACAGTTCAGAATCAGAGTTCCGGTTTACCATCGCAGATGGTTTAGCCCATGTTCCCAACGTCTCATTGTTTCTGTGCAAATATGTATCACCTCTCTCTCTCTCTCTGTCTCTCATCCCCTTCATGCTCACAATCGCCCCGGAGTGATGTTCCATCGCCAAATATCTTTTCTCTAAATGGCGACAGATTCCTGGCTGCCTGCCAGATAATTTCCATCTCATAATCTTAGGCGGTGAAGATGGAACACAAACACATATTTACCCACAGTTCACAGCTTGTGACCGTAATTCACATGAGCCAATGTTCCCAGTGTATCGAGCGCAAGCCACTGTGGGCGCCAGTGAGTTTGGGGCACGCGCACAACATTCCCAGTCTTCAGTCCTGAGAACATACTGTATGTAAAACAGGTGGAACTATGTTGATTTTTATTTTTTTTTTTCAGAATCCTCACTGGTCTTAAAAGGCAGACGTCAGCAACATGGAGTCAAGGAGCTGACAGATGTACCGGCATTTGAACTTGACTTTCCCTAGGTAAGACAGACAACCACAAAGAGCGAATGAGAGGGAAAGGCCTGCTTGTTGAGTAACGTGTCTTAGAGCACAAGGAGGTAAATTAGCACTCTTGGCAAACATCACAATGCTTCTGGAATATCAGTCCGTCGGTCAGACAAGACAGCACCGCCCTTCAAAAACCTGTTCGCTCAACTAGAAGTGGGTTTGTTGTGTAAGAAGGGCATATGTGATAAGCCCAGAACTACCGTGACACACACACACACACACAATCCCAAAGGCATGCACAGTGTACTGTATGTACAGTAGAACGCCATAGTGTGGCCTATCATTGTGACATGCAGACATTAATGCCTCTTCATGGACTCCCGTGTGAGGGGTACATGCTTGATAGCTAGGGGAACACGGCACATCCGTCAAACATGCCTCGGTGGAGAAGGTTGAGAAGGTGAAGAAAGTATTGAAACCAAGCTGTCTAACATCACACGCACGCGCACACACGCACGCACGCACGCGCACACACACACACACGCACGCGCGCACGCACGCACGCACAGGCAGTGTTTTGACAGTCAGACATTTCTGCCTATCAAGCGAGAGTAAATCATGCAGCATGAGAGCGCCCCCTATCAGCTTGCCAGGGAGAAAGTCATTCTCCCCCGGTTTACATTCTGCTTAAACGGTGCCACTGCACAATACGTACCAGATGGCAAACACAGAAGAAGACAATGAGTCTTTTCTATCCATATTTCCATTCGTGTAAAACGCTAGAAAATGCCTGGGAAATGTTTTTATTACCGTGGATGGGTTGACCCTTGCACACTTGTAAAAGACT
The DNA here is from genome assembly GCA_027564835.1 of Typhlichthys subterraneus. NCBI lineage: Eukaryota > Metazoa > Chordata > Actinopteri > Percopsiformes > Amblyopsidae > Typhlichthys > Typhlichthys subterraneus. The sequence continues at coordinate 6,413 of JAODUH010048588.1, forward strand.
CTCCACTCTCGTTTGCTTAAAGTTATTATTATTTTATTATTATCTTCATAATATTTCAGCTATATTTTGCATGTAGAATTTCAAATGTAATACATGTACATTGGCACACCTAACATTTTGACATGCAGCATTCACATTGAGATTGTAAAACATTTTGCTTGAGGAAATGCTCATAACTCCTTTTTTCTGCTGGCTTGTATCTTCTTGTATATATAGATAGTTAAGAATACTAATTACATTTTATTTGATTCACGGTAATGACACTGAGGCAGCAAGATTCTTGCAAACAAGACCAAGGATTACATTTAAACATGTTGTATTCTATTAAAACTATGTGTTTTAACAGACGGTTTCGTGTGATCAGATTTATAGGCAGCTGGACAACGGACAAAAAAGCAGAAAAACTGTTTCCGTGGTGAAATTTATAGCATTAACGTTACAGCGACTTCCAGAGCAAATGTACACTGTGTGTGTACTATAGGAATAGATGATTACAGTCAACCATACTGTATGAGTTGAGACCTGCCTTCTCTAGTCTCCCTTTGTTTTTAGCCTTGGCTGGTAACACACACACAAGCAAACACTATCACACACACGCACGCACATCTAAACCCTGCAGGGAACAACGGGTAAGACTCACGCTGTCATTGAAAATAAATGACAACGGCAACGATGCAGATGGCTGCGATCAAAAATTCAAATGACGAGAGGCCTCGCTTAGCTTATCCCCGCTCCACGGCTGCCAAGCCCAGCTTCAGTCGAGCGCGCTGCAAGAGTGGAGGGCTGTGCGTTTCATTATCTTATCAGCATTTAATCCGTAGCAGCCTCATTTCTTATCATAAATCTTAGATTATCGCTCTGAACGCGAGTAGTATGTGGCTAAGTGTAAACTGTTTGCAAATTTCGGGGAGTGATTTGTCACTCACAAGCCTTCTTGGTGATAAATCAAATCTTCCCGAATTCAGCGGCCAGAGAAATAATAATAATTACAATAAAATAAGCTTTACGGCACTGTAAAATGAATTACAGATGTTTTTTGATCATTAAACAAAAACTGATGCTTCACAAAATGAAATAAATCATGTTAGATTTCAAAATAACGGATTATCTTCCCACTATTTTATATTATATCTCCACATGTACAGTTAGCATTTTTCTGCTATTTTTTGGCTATTACTGAATAATGAGCACCACAGTATACACCACAATAAACACATGACGGTATAGTTGAATAGCTGAAACTACGGTGGATACTATTACTGTTTACATAAGAACTACAATGATTCCTTTGAACAATGAAGACCTAGCACGGTGAATATTAGTTGATTGTGACATTCACAAGTACATTTTATTATAAAGATATTCTTAGATTTTGGTGGAAGTGATCTTGATGCTCATCCCTTGATTAAAACTCCTCCAAGTCAGCCTTTTCTATTAAACGGATGCTTCATACTTCATACTAGGCTGATTTCTAATTTCAAGGGAAAATACAGTCCAGTTTGGGTGTTCATCACACTGAATTAAGTGACGGAGGACTTATGATTTGTTGGTGCTTTTTCTGCACTGCATGCAATTTGTGTATATTTGGACCTATAGATTGAGGAGGGGGTGGTTGGGTGAATATGACTGAATGACAGTTTGACAGAAAGAGTTTGTATGTTATACAATATATGCAAAAACACCTACATGTGACCTGGGCGCATTCGCTTGCAGTTTACTGCAAGTTGTCTCCCATGAACGGCAATCATGCAATGCAGACTGCTAGCATATACAGTACTCTGAAGCATAAATATGCTGAAATTCAGGTTCTGTAAGCATAATGTGACCTATAGACCAAGAACACACTGTAGGGGTAACAAGGCTCTGTTCAGCTAGGAAACCTCTGCGCACGCACGCACGCACGCACACACACACAATAAAAGCTGACGTGCCACCAAATGTCTATACTGTATTTCCTTCAGCAGAGCAGCGCGCCAATTTTTTTCTCCACATGTGGAGGGACTTTCTCAGTAACATTGAGGCTTTCTGAGGCTACTGATGCTAATGTTGTGCAGCCATTATCTGTTGACTCAACCAAATGAAAGTGGGCTTGGCCTTCGCCCGGCAACCTTCACATCCTTCAGCCCCAGGTGTGTTCCTGGTCCAAACGAGACCCACCCAGCTTAAGGAAACAACCAGCAGGGATGCACACTGCCTCTAGTCATGACATTAGATGGTACTTTCTAATGTGGCGATAGGATAAGTACATATTGGAAATAGCAATGCACACGATCAAATACAGGGACCATCACAGACGTTTACACGCAGAGAGAACTCACAGACGCAGACGCACACACGCACGCACACAAGCAGGCGCACGCGCGCGCGCACACACACACACGCACGTATGCACGCACGTTTCCCTGCCTGCTCCTGCACACATACACAAACACATATGCTTGCACACACACACACACACAAACGCACAGACAAACATGTATGCTTGTACACACACACACACACACACACACACACACACACACATGTGCGTGGACACATACACACACACACGCACACACACACACACACACACATGTAACTGTTCTCCGCTCATCCAAGGTCAACAGCATTTTGATGCTTGTCTTTAACACTCCCAATATTATCAGGAAAGAATTATGCAAATCTAACTAGTCTTTCATCTTGCACCTGTGCAAGTCATTGTCATTGCATTCACTGAAGGCCACAGGCCAACAAGCAGGAGAGTGAACTGGACCCAGATACTGTGAGTATACCTTTAAGCAGTTTGCTTTTTAACAGAAGATTGAGTGGGGACATCAGAATGTCTTCATCCAACGTCTGACATTGTGTGTACAAGCTAACAGCTGGGGTGTGGAAGACAACGGTAATGTTAAAAACAACCTCACCAGAAGACACAACAGAAAAAACAACGCATTAAGTCATCAGTCAACCCTTCACTTTCAAACTGTGCCACTTCCCGTTGTTTACAACTTGTTCACTTCACAATTAGCAGTTGATAGCATTTACATATAGCATCATAGCTGAAAGAATCCGGTGCCCCCTGTAACTAACCATACCTAGAATACTGTATAAGGCACCTATGAGTATAGACCGTGGGTTAGCTCACAATAGCCTTTGTGCTGTGATGTGCACAGCCTACATGCATATGCCTGCTTATATGCCTATAAGCATACGTCTCTATGTCTATGCATATATGCCTATTTGTCTATATGCCTTTATGCCTATGTGTCTATATGTCTATATGTCTATATGTATATATGCTTAATTGCCTATATGCCCTACCAGTCCCAATAAATCAATAGCAAGCATTTTGCAACAACATGGAAGCCCTTATGTGGGTTCCTGCACTCAGTATGAAAAGCATTAGCATTAGCAGTCAGTGACCCATGGCTCTAAGCAGACCAGGCAAATATTTGACTGTTTCACCATGGGACTGTTCTTAAAATTAATATTCAAATACCTTTAAGTACTGTATTTGTCTATGAAACAACAGCCAATATTAGGCACTCAGGGCACATACACACACATACACACACACACACACACACACACACACACACACACACGCACACACACACACACACACAGACACACACAGGAGTATGCACAAACTGTAGGCCTAATATTTTATAGGTATATCAGTCATTAAACAATCATTGGTTACATGGGCAACATTTCTAAACATATATTATAAGGATCTCTCTACCTCAATTAGCAGTTATCAGTGACAGCACAGCAAAAAAAGTATTTAATTGGTATTCTACATCAATAATTGGTATATTATCCAACAATTCTTATGTAACTGCACACTTAACATGTCTACTTCTGAATTGTGTTTGAAATTGAAAATTTTATTTTAGTGAGAACTCAGAAGACCAGACAGGGTACGTTTTAGTAAAATGACAGGGAACTTTAATAGAGAAGCAAGTGCGGGCAAAATTATTAGTCTAAATGCTAAATGGTGACCGTAGGACGGCATGTGCCTTAGCGTTCTCAACACAAAACAGATTGTCGAAAGATTACATCATGAACTTCTGCAATGAATTACCCAGATTAGGCCACTATGAAATTGGATTTGGGCAAGGCAGGGCGCTTGGAGATCGAGACTAGATTGATATAATTGATTTGAAATTGGATTATGCGACTTTTTAATCATATGCCCGAAATTCTTGCCGCAGATTTAATCTATAATATTTAATCAAAATGTTGGTCTCGGTTTAGAAAAGCCTCAAACAACTTGGTGCTCCCTTTTGAAAAATTACGTTAATTAACGTTTACAATAATGGTGATGAAGAAAAACATTGTAATTGTGTTATCATATTATTTGCTTAATTAGTTTACATAAACTAATGTACACATGTTTTGTTTCTTCTTTAAAAATATATATAAAAATAAGCACAAAAAATGCAATAAAGTGCAATGAAAAATATTTACACGTGTCTCACATAGAGAAAGTGTGTGTGTGTGTGTGTGTGTGTGTGTACGTGTGCGCGTGTGTGTGCGTGTGTGTGTGTGCGTGCGTGCGTGTGTGTGTGTGTGTGTGAGTGTAGGGGGTGATTATTGTCCATAATGCCCATGATTTTAGATAAGAAACAAAACCAACGGCTGAACATTTCAGTTGATAATGGCATGGGCCTCTAAATCCACCTCTGAATCACAGAGCTAAGCAATACGCCCCTTATATTCAGCCACATGTTGCGAATTGCACGAAAATTGTTGTCTAAAATACATTTAAAAAAAAAACAGAGAACCCCCCCATCACCACCACCCACACATACGTACACGCACGCAAACACACGCACGCACACCAACCATATAGCGCCAAAACATTAAACCCATCCTGGTGGTAGTGATGGTTGTGTTGTGGAAAAAGTACGTGCAGCTCGTCATATAAATATACTACAGGCCTAACGTGTTAATCTACTATTAGATATTATGATAATTATTGTTAATTATTAAATAACGTTTGTTATCTTCACTGCAGCCATTATTTGCTGAAGATATTGAAATATGTGTGATACAACGAGCATTATACATATTTTAGTTGAATGATTAGGCCTATATTTATTTTACACTTATTGGCTAATAATACAATTGAAAAGTATCTTAAGGATATAATGCAATATTAACATGAATACAATAGCCTATAATATGCACAAATATTTTGATCTATCTGCAAACAAATCACTTCTGAAGCTATTGTATGAATTGTGTTGTTTAGCCTATAAATCGAATTATTGGTGGTAAAATGAACTGTGTGTTTAAAACAATAAATAGTGTAATTATACATGGAGACAGAAATCGTTGTTTAACGGGAATAATACTCACGTTGTAGGGGTTCCCTGTGCGTCAACGATAAGTGCTGAGGGTTCACCTGCTTTCGTCGGGACATTGCCCCGGCATTTACACTGGCATCGCCCGGTGAACGGCACTTGGAGTCGGCTTGCACCGTGGTGTCGGTCCTCCTGGCTTCAGAGTTGACCAACTTTCCGTCTAATCCCTCTTCGGTCAGTAGACTACAGTCTTCTGACACAGGTGGATGCGTTTGCGTTGCGTCGTTCGCTGGGGTCAAAAATGCCGGACGAGCGGACTGTCTACAATGTCCCGGTGCCCCCTCGCCACTTCACTGAAGCAACACCTGAAGTGAAGAAGCCAAAGTAGTTTTAGGAAGGTATAAACATCTGCTTCTAAGATAAACTGACATTCACTTCGCTATGCAATATATTGTAATAGCCCTTTTTTTTCACAAAACGTTTCTTATGTAAAAATCCTGAGGTGCCCACCTCCGCAGTGCCGCGGCTACAGTCTGTACGGAGCACTCGACCGGTGATTCGTAGCTAGTCTGTCACCTTCTTCTCTCGTCCTTTCCCTTTATTTAACAGATGGTACATTTATTTAAGACGAGACAATAGTTGTTGATGTTTTTTTTAGAATCCCTGCAGTCCGTCCATTTCAGCCGTGCGTGACGATGACCCTTTGGCACTGAATCCTCACGCGCGTTTTGGCATTGGCAAGAGGAATGGCAACTCTAGGCTCTTGGGGTAGCCGAGAGAGAGAGAGAGAGAGAGATAGAGAGAGAGAGAGAGAGAGAGAGAGAGAGAGAGAGAGAGAGACAGACAGACAGACAGAGACGTGAAGACAACGGGCAAGCGCGCAGACACCTCCTTCTCCTCAAACAAGCTGTGGTCCAATGTTTCCCAACGCCGAGGCTACTTCTTGTTTCACAATGAAGGGCTCTGTTTGGGAGGACCCCGTGTTTGTGTGTGGTTGGGGTTGCCTCCGTGGAATGGGATAGGATTCAAGTTCAAGTACGTTCGTGACGTTGCGTCCACGCTGAGAGAGATATCAGAAAACCTGAAGGCATTGGACTTCACGAACACTGAGGGCGACTAGCGGCGGACTGCGCGGCACGGCCGGGCACTCTGTGTAGCGCTGGCTCGGAGCGTTTTCTGTTTCGGTAGCAGCAGGAGTGTGATACAAATTCAATTCTCTGCGCGAAGCAAATTAGCAACAAATAGGGGACGTGCCGAAGCTCATGAAGAGGCAATGCATTTTCACACCCAAACACGAGGTCAAGATAGATTTATTTGCTATATTATTAGAACAGTTAAGTATACATTTTCTTCCTATTAGCCTATCGGGTCTTTTCCAAATCGACTCATACACTATTGTAGCTTTTCAGTAAATCGTCTGTTTTTATTATCGATATCAAATCGAGGGCACTTCTGCATATACCCTAAACACTTTAGTTTTATTCATAGTTTATTTAGGCTATGTCGACCATAGTTTAAATAGTCTCTCTGCCCTGTCCATTAACACCTGTGAAAATAAACATGAAATACGACGGTATGTCCTTATTAAAATAAATATACATAGGCCTATTGCTTTGTGTAAAAACATGTATGTGTCGTTCCATCAATTAAAAGGGCAAACCTATCATTCTTATTAATTGTCCAACAAATATTCACAGCTGGGAGGACTGCGTCTTTCTTTGAACCTCAATCGTGATGCGAAACAACAGTGCCCTCTGTTGGTAGACCAGTTTAGGACACATTACAAGCCTTGAGTGATTACATTGAGTTGACTGAGGTTCACAAGTGAACATATGTTAGCCCTCCACGCTATTGAAATGAGAGCATATCAAAGAGCCTGCGAAAACCAGATCATGATTAGATATAAGCCAATATTTCCAGCATTAGTCATTCATTCTTAGAAAAAGTAAAGGCTTGCTATAAAATATACTACTGTAAATATAGTATCACTATGTTTATATTAACAATGCAGCTAATAAAAAACAGAATAGGCCTATTGTATACCGGTATAGTCACGTGCTTCGTTTAGGCTACACCAACAATTACACATAATATTTTAAAATCTATTGCAGGGGACACTTTTCACCACTACTTTTTTATTTGACTTAAATAGTGTGCATTGTATTTATCTTAATGTGCAGTAAAACATGTAGGCTAATATAATAATGTTAAAATGATATGGATCAGCAGATAGGCTATCTGTGTATGTAGCAGGCCGTACAGTTTATGGGCTCCAATTATTAAAACATACTTAGCAATTTTAATAGCATTAGAAGTTTGATTGCTTCAGGGCAGGCCTCGGGACTTCCAGGGCAGTAATTATTTATATAAATGAAATGTCATCTCGTTTCTGGCTCAATCAGACATAACCTAAACAGACTCGTTCTAAAACAGTGCAGCAAGCAAAACAGCTATGGCTATACGGCATATAAACTATACACACGTAGGCCTGTTTCAGGAGCGCATTCGCTTCGACTTGGACACATACATTCCGCAGGTGATATTAAGCTACATGAGGGACATATCGTCCACGTAGGTCGTCGTGAGAGAGAAACGTTCTGTCCTGTATGTTGGCCTATATACTATACTGTATGCCGACGCGTTTGGATGCCGAAGGAAAATATAATCTGTCGGGTTCACATACGCGCTCTCGCCGTCCCTCCTAGTAGCCTACATGCGAACAGCTCCGTGATCCGCAACACTGGGTTTCTCAATAATGCATCAATGTGTCCATTATAACAGTGTCTGTTTGCTCCGGGCAAAAGGAGATTTAGCCGGGTTGCACAGAGCCAGCGCGGCACAAATTCCCCCGTTTGTGGACACAGGAATGGTTTTAAGGCCTGTGTGTTGCCTCCGAGGAGACATAACTCTTGTGTTTTAAGTGCTATTGTTGCATGATGGGAGTTATATGTCTACCAGAGTGTGCTGAAAACACTGCAGGCCTTGTGAACAAAATAAATTAAACTTTTGTGAAGGCGCAGATAGTTCATTCACGATTTAAAGTTTGACCACATCCTTAAATAAATAAATAAATAAATAAATAATAAAGCAATATGTTTTAGATAAAACAGACACCAGATGTATTTGTAAATCCGGAGGCTAATGCACATTGCATCTGCATGTGACATAATTTGTGTAAAATGCAACATTTGTAATAGGCAAATCAACATTTCACCCCTTCCACAGAGACCAAAACATTGTAGGCCTATCTGTATTTTACATTCTAATGAGTGCTTTGACTGGGAAAATGTTAGGCTACAATTTCAGTCACGATATCTGATCGTTTCAGCAAATAGTAGCCTACTGTGTCCAAGGTCCTAGAACTTCAGTAAGAACCGTTTTCTATGTGTTTATAATGTGACCACGATGAAGAAAAAAAAGGGTCCATTGTAGGACAGCCCGTGGTAATATGAATCTTGCTTTGGGATTTGCTTATAGTCAGTGTCTCATTATGCTATGTTTAATATTTATACAGAAAGTACAAGTATATATTATTCATGAGATGATTTACTGTTTCCTCCCTCTGTGTGTGTGCGTGCGTGTGTGTGTGTGTGTGTGTGCGTGTGTGTGTGGCTTGCGAAGGGGGAAAGAGGGAAAGGGTGGTGGTGGGGGGGGGGGGGTACAGGTCTATGCGTGTTTAATGACAGATTGAGATGCTGCATGGCTCTAGGCCGGACAAGGCTCTCTTACTTTTCTACAGGATCCATTTTTTGTAGACTTGCCCGTGCCCGGCTCAATTTATAATGCATGCGAATTTCCACATTTTAATTTATGCAGTGCGCCTTCATTTATTTAACATTTTGTCCTGGCACGGTCTGTAAACAACATTGAATAACTTTCAGATTATTGCTATGTCACACGTCAACCGCTATATTGCATCAGTAATATTGTTATTAGCCTACTATTTATGAAGACATTTTACTTGATAGAATGACTAGGTTATTAAACTAACTGCTATGATAGGCTACTTGCCTATAAGGTATGTTCACAAATTGATAGGCCAAAATATTTTGGATAACCACCTTACAAACCAGCCATGTCCATTTTTTTATCAGCGGTATTTAGGCCTATGTTGGCTACTTTTGCAGTTTGTGGCATGTCATAGTTAGTGCAACAGTGGGCACTTGATAACTAAAATACATGTAGCCTACCGTAGGTCTGTGGCAACCCCTGTTTAATATCCTGGGCATGCTATTTGTGATTCTTTGTCGCCCTCTAGTGTAAATCAAAGTGCATCTCCCCGACACATATACATTTATATATATTTGTTTTCAGTGGCCGTAGTAAAATAAAAAAAATAAATAAAAGAAAATAATACATGTTCTAAAATGTATAGCCTATCGTTTAACAAAGTAGTCTAAATATCAATGCATTCCATGTCAAAATGCTGTGTTGGGGTTAACATTTTGTGACGTGATTATTGCCGTACGTAATGACGCATTCGACGTAATCATTATTCAAAATGGCGATGCTCTTGATGAAACGGGTGCGTTTGAGAATCACTTGTTAGTTAACTTAAAGTAAATACTCACAACGCATTCATATTTCATAGTATTGTGTTGTTTACAACAAAAGGGAGCACGTCAAAGGTAAGATGTACGTTTAAAAACGAACAAGCCAACGCCAGTAATATTGCATTATATAGATTTGGCTTTAAAGTTCGGCTAAGAAGCCAGCGAGTTAGCTACATTTGCTCCTGGTGTTACCGTACAGTACCGCATTGCGGTATCGATAAACATGTTTATATCAACGTTAAACGTATCTTACGTACGGTAATACTCACGTGTATATAATTTAAAGTAACTGTTTCACACTTGGACGCCTGAAGTTACTGTTATTACCGGTACCGTAACGTGGTTAGTTTAGCACCACACATCTCAAAATGCCTGGTGAATTAGTTGTGGCTAATTTATGTTCTGTAACGGCCTGCCCGTCTTAGAAGCCCCCCACCACAGTGTTTTAAAATATGAAGCATGTTGACAGTGTAACAGTGGTCTGGCGTCCTGTTAATGTACTGAACTGGCTCAACATGTTGTCTTGACATTGCAGTGCAGCAGCGTCCATCCACTGAATATTGAGGGAATCCAAGGAAGTCTAAATTGATGGCCGGGCAAACGTTTCTGGATCACATCAAGCCATGCTGGTACTGGGACAAGAAAGACTTGGCCCACACACCCTCTCAGTCAGAGGGCTTGGACCCTGGCACAGAGGCACGCTATCGGAGAGAGGGGGCCCGCTTTATATTCGACGTGGGGACTCGACTTGGCTTGTATCTTTTAAGTCGATTGTTAATTGTTAATTCATTGTGTTAAATTAATCAATTTTTATTATATTATTTTTTATTATAAAAAAATGTTGTATGCAGGTCTATTTATTTTTAATGAAACACTTAGTTGTGTTATGGAAAATCCTTGACTTTGTCATCAGACACTATGACACGCTGGCCACCGGCATCATATATTTTCACCGGTTCTACATGTTTCACTCCTTCAAACAATTCCCGCGATATGTACGTATTGAGTTGACGGCAGTTTGTTTATCATCCCGGAAGTATGTCTTGTTGTTGTTGAACAGTGTCAGTTTGTGTTCTCCTAGGTGACAGGTGCTTGCTGCCTTTTCCTTGCGGGGAAAGTTGAGGAAACGCCAAAGAAATGTAAAGATATCATCAAAACCGCTCGCAGTTTACTGAATGATGTGCAGTTTGCCCAGTTTGGAGACGATCCAAAGGTACATTTCCATGTCTTCCCTAATCATCTCACTGTGTTTTCTCACGTCACTTTAAGTGAAGTGTTAAGGGTCAAATAAGGTATTTTAAACTATGCTTGCTAACTTAGAAAAACACCGCCTTCAATACCATAGGGTGCTCTCTCTTTTAGTAAAAAAAAATACCCATCAACGTGTAGTACTACTTCAACTTACCTTTTGCCTGTGTTTCAAAGGTGACATATTATTGCGCAAACCCCTTTTCTGATGTAATGTCTTCCGTTCCATCCACAGGAAGAGGTAATGGTTCTGGAAAGGATACTGCTTCAGACCATCAAGTTTGACCTGCAGGTGGAGCACCCCTACATGTTCCTGTTGCGCTACGTCAAGCAGCTCAAAGGTGAGATGTGTGACAGGCTGAAGCTCTCTACAGACTGCAATGGATGCGCTATTAATCTCACAAAAAGTATTTCTTTCCAGCGAATATCTTAGTTACAACAATATTTCACACACGGGAGGCAGCTGAAGCGTGTAGACTTTATGTTTAATTACTGCTGTTATTTTCAGTTTATATCCCTAATAAACAGTAACATATTTTTAATCTGACAAACGCGCGTCCAGACAAGCACCCATCTCCAGTCGAAGTCAAATAGGACAATCAATAGGAAAAACAGAGGAACAAGTTTTGCTGTTACAGATATGAAATACACATTGTATTTCCATCCACAGTAGAGCCAGCCAGTTTAAACTAGATCCTCGTGATACAGTGTATTGATGATGATGTTGTGCTTTTGGTTTTGAAGGTGAGAAGAATAAGGTGTGCAAGGTGCTACAGATGGCGTGGACCTTCGTCAATGACAGGTGAACTGTTCTAACCATGCATTGAATATTCCTTTATGATTGCTTTTCGGTAATTTGACTGTACAGAGGAGCCTTGCACAGGTCTGATTTTCAAGACCCCCACCCTGTATGTGCAATACCGCACACTACTTGAAAACCTGCCCATCTGGCAAATCAGTTCTGGAACTCGACCCTACTCGTCGACATAAGAATGGAATCAATTGAAGCACTGTTTAAATAATTCTGTTACTTGATCAAGAAACAGTAAGCTACGTTTAAAGTGTCAATAATGTGGTTATTATATCACACCAGTGTTTGTGCACGCAACTCTGTTTTGGAAAGTACATCTCAATGTTTGAAGCTTATATAGCCTAGCTAATATAGTTATTAGCTATAACGTAATCATAACTGAGCTGTAACTTAAAATAGCCTATGTTGATTTACTCTGCTGTGCAAAAACATTCTGTGATGTTTATTCTTCCTTCACGTGTCAAGACGTGAGATTGCCACTCGCTTACTCGCCAACAAAACATATTGTAGCTTTCAAACGCATATTGCAATACTTTGTGTATTATACTAATGTGATATTTCAGAACGATGCATCTGCTTTTATTTCCTTCGGCATTTTGGGAAACCCTGTTATAGCGTGAATGTGTGTGTACGTGTGTGTGCGTCAAGGTTATAATCGTAAACGAAAACGAACGAAATAACGAAAACTACGTGGGGAAAAAACATTGTCGTTAACTGAAATAAAAATCTAAACTAGGCATTACAGAAAAACGATAACTAAAACTTTAATTGTCTGGTTGCAAAACTAACTAAAATAAAATACAATTATAGAGTAAATGTTCTTAGTTTACATCTCTCTAAAATGTTATGTTTTGTTGAGTTTTAATTACACAATACTTTTTGAGGGCTGACGGTTATGTATGCTCGTTAACACAGCTCCTAGCTGGTCCCGTGTGTAGCGACATGGAATATACCTCCACTTGAATTTGTGTAAAGGAAATTTGTATTTATTGTGTGTATTGTGTCGAAACACGTATATGTGCGTTGTACACGAAAGAAGATAAAATACAGGTGTTTCCAAATATCTAGATTACTTAG
>JAODUH010048599.1:0-19391 GCA_027564835.1 Typhlichthys subterraneus
GAGAAATAGAGAACAGAGCCCAAATATCCAAGGCCCCACCCCCGCCCGCCCTAAGGAACCAAAACCTTGGGGCCCCAAACCACAGATAGTTCCCTTATCATAACTACATAAAGTGGTCTCCTTCATGTCATGATTCTAAGCTTTATTTTCACTCTTATTCACCATTAAGAGGACACTGCTGTGTTCCACTGAATGTACACAGGCTCTTACTATGTAGAGCAGACGATAGAGCATGGTTCGCACCCAATCAACATACTGTATATGGGCTGCACTGGCTGGGCATTTACAGCACCAAGATGAACCCCAACAGTGTAATGAGGTCCCACGGGATGGCCAGGAAAGACAGCACCGCTGTCCTTAAAGACAGACTGCTACAGACACTGATGTATTACTCAAAGACTAGCACAGAGTCTACCACCGCTGTTTTAAAAATACATCATCTCCTCAAAATAAAAAGGGAGAGATTAGACACTAGGCTACTGCAAATATTTTCAGATGAGTTCATGCAATATTACAGCACTTCCTATATGAACCTACTTGTGTCTCTACAGGAATTATTGCTGATAATAGTGTTCCTAATTGCTCTATGTGTAGTCATAAATCAATGGCTTCCCTGTAATGGACGAGAGAATGCCATTAGGAGCTTTAGCTCTGAGGTCTGCGGATACCTTCACTGCTCCTCTGGCTCACAATGCTAGAGTAGGATATCATGGGCAGTTATACTGTATCTTAAAGCCACTGCAGACGATATGATGCATTCAATTATTATTATGAGCTGAGATTGGGTTGTATGTGTGCATGGTTTGTGAAGGATGATGTTTTTCGATTAGCGATACAAATACGGAGCATGTATTTGCTTTGATTCAACAGCTGCATCAGTTGCAAATCGCTCTGGTGACTTAATTTAGTGGTTTGAATTAGTTTCAACAAAAGCAGTCATTAGGCTACATTTCAAAAATGTCATGGCATTAGCCATATGAGTAATGACAGGCCTAGTAAAACACACACGGGCACCAGCACACTAGAACCACTAAAGCAAGACACATTTTGGACTATGAAAATGTACAACACTGCATTGTGTCACTGTTACACTATTACCAGAACTTGGTTTCCAGAGTTAACATTTTGTGTGTTGTAAATCCACGCTTATTAAATGACTCCCTCATTACGCCAAGTGACAAAAAATAACAAAGCGTGTGTCAGTTCCGCCCCACTTGTCCAGTGTATCCCTACCGGTCACACGTGTTCACTCACTGATATTTGGTGTCCTTCACAGACATGTCCCTTGGGTCCCCTTGGAACCCTACCCATGAAACACATCCACAATAACCTTCATAGGGACAAAAGCCAAGGATACTGTGGTCCACGGCTCTATCTATTCTTTACATATGTCACTTTTATATCTATGGCCTTTGTTCATTCTACCTATCTATATGCATGAGTTATCCCAACTGGAGACTGCAATTGAAATGGAAATAATCCCTATTTTCCTCAACTCTGATTCGGAGCTATAACTTTTCCCTCTTTGAGGCAGTGCTGTCACATTGGTTGTACCTTAGAGGGGTCTGCTTATGCTGCTCTGGGGTGAATTCTGGGGTGAACCAATATATCACAATTACGAGTAGATAGTCGCACTTTGACGCAACAAAGACACGTCGCCTATAAATCTCAACAGGCCATCAGAGTTACCATAAATAAGATCATATAAATAAGATCTTTGTTCATTATGCCACTCAATATCCTCTTATTGTTTTTTTATGGTTTATTGGTTTTAATTTGACTATAATTCAAGAAGATTAAAGCAATACTAATGCAGGCCCAGGACTGCATAGCACAGTCCTCGTTTTATTGAATATCTCGCACAAAGCAACACAGCCTTGTAAAACCAATTCACTAATAGCCTGCAGCAGAGGAAAAAAAGCATGAATGATGTGTAATAAAGCATAGCATAGCAACATAGCAATGAGCAAAAAAATTCCCTTTTCCTCTCAACGATGCCTTGTAAACACTGGGATATGAAGCGCTTATAGACGCCGCTCTGTTGGCAGCACGCAACATTGTCTCTGGCAAAATATCTCTGCCAAAATGTCTAAGCGCTGAGAACACATAGGATCCCTTCAATAACATCCTCCCGGTCATGTGGGAGCCATGAAGAGAAGGAAGAATAGGTATATCCAAGGAGGAACCCTCGCCAGGATTGGACTGGCGACTGACTCCCCCCCGAGGAGGGGGGGGGGGGGGGGCACCCCTGAATGCGTGAGATAACATTGACCCCATTGCAGGATTGTCCTTCAGCCTCAACTTTGCAGATTAATTGTCCGTGCAGCGCGAGTGCAGCCATTGATCATGCCAGCCCAGTGGCTGCCAATGATGCAGTGGCCTGTTTAATAAGAAATGAAAGTTAGATTGTGATGATCAGTGCCGCTTATATTTTAATCCCCCCCGCCTCTTCCTCATCTCCGTATCCAAGGCTACATCGAGGGCAATCTCCATAGCTGATCAAAGTTACCGCAAAAGGAGCCGGTAAACACGCGCATTGCCATGCCCAGGCAGTCTGAGATTGTGGCGATAAATGAATATTTCATAAGCAAACACATTTCCAGAACATACCGGGCTGGGCTGCCTGTCACCGAGAGAAACATGAAAGAGGAGGGCTCAGGTATGACGCCACAGCCACTCTCGACTCGCCCCGCGGCACAGCGAAACGGCGGTCGTCACCGTAATTGCTTGTAGCGCTGGAGCCTGAGCTGAACCTCAATTAGAGCCATATACGTGCTATGCTCCTCTCCTGCCAGTGCCAGCCACACAGTGAGACACAGTCTATTGTGTCAACACTGGGTATCAGCGCCATGTTTGACATAATTAGAGTTTATGTTGTTTACAATCTGAAGCTGTGGATTAGTGTAACTGTTCACTCAGCTATGGCCCGGGCTCATCACAAAAGTGTGTTTCTCTTGTGCATCACTGCCTGAGAGTCTACTTTATGCAGAAGGATGATAACAGAGCTTCATAAACAGGAAATGAGCCTTTGGTTTTGCTTTTGTTGTCTGATATCTGTAGACACAGTTCCTCACTGAGCATATTTGGTCAGAAAGTATTGAAAACATCACCGTCATACAGTAACCAAAGCTATGTTGGACTAAAAATGAAACAGGAAACAACCAGGAAACAAATGCTTCATCTTTGGTCAGTCTGTTTGGTCAGTCATTCTGGAGAAAGCTTGTTGATCAATTAACTCTATCAAAATAAAGACACATCTTCCTGTAATGCCATAGGGTGCTCACTCAGAAGCTCCACCCCACACATTGGAAACACATTGCCATGGATATAAGACTCAAAAAGTATATACAGCTAAGACCAATTTGTTTGTGTTCCCATTAACAGTACAAAGCTAGGGCTCTATAGAAACACAGGATTATTTTTTCACCATGCACTGACATCGGATATCTAGGGTACGAGAAGAGTAGATATTCTCTGAAATTCTCCTCCGTTTTAGGAAGTGATGTTTGACAAAAATGGGTTCAAGGAGCACTACAGTACTGTATGTAGCCAAACATCATCTATCTGCCCACTAGATCATACTGTAGGTCTCTTCATTTTGAGATTGTAGTATTGTTTGGTCACCCTCTTGGTTCCAAGATAAAAACACAAGCAAAAGTGTATTCTGTTTGAATAAAGACTATGGATATAGCCTAGTTTACGACTCTAATACTCCCAGTTATACCAGTGCGTGACTCCATCTCCAGTATCTAGAACTGTAGCTGGGAGCTCAATCCAGACTGAATCTTGATATTGCTTTACATGGCCTGAAACTGAGAAGTCAGGTGTAAATAGGGCCACAAAGAATGGGTTCACTGTCTCTCTCCTTTGCTGTTTAGCTCACCCCAATCTCACTCCTGTGCAGGATATCACACACACACACGCATGCGCTCACACACACACACACACACGTAAGGAGATATACATCTGACAGAATACACACCCACAGCTGTGTGCACAGACAATGCTGAAATTGCTCCCTCCCACATCTTCAAAGGCACCGCGCCCCTGCTTTGGCAGGTATCAGTACGAATATGAAAAGCACACAGTAGATTTGAAAAGCTAAAGGCACAGGTGTTCCTAATTTAATGTCTGTGTGATTGACTGAATTTCATTGTGTGCATGGGCTGTGTCTTGCTGACACGTGACATTATATCTGAGCAGGCAGAGCTGTCGTACATCGTCGTATGTTGACGTAGAATGAGAGAGTATAACCATTCACAGTTAACTAGGCTGTGCGCGCCACACACTAAGTTATGATGAATGTGCTCGCTCGTGTGTACAAAGGCTCCCCTGTTTCTTGCATTTTGCAATCTAAGTCATTAAAAGAAAAGGACGAGAGCCATGAAATGTGTCAGGCGGCTGCTGCATATTAAGTGGTGAGAAGCTGGCCGACATTAACCTGCTTGGAGATGGTGGACACTGTGCTTGTCCCAACACTGGCCCTTGCTCAAATTGTTTGGTGAGAAGCATTCGACCTACTTCTGGACACAATGCAATACTGCCCTGAATACAGAGAGGCTCAGGACCCCGTGTTATAACAAGTGCCATTAGAGAGTCTTATATTTGGCCTGGGAATTAGTCTTAAGTGGCCACCTGACCTGGTGTGGTGTTCCCTTGACATGTGATTGGTTCAACATTCAGAAAGGTGCTGATTTTTTATTAGTTTTCGCTTACAGTGATTTCAATTTGAAGTGGAGCAGACTAGGTTAGGAATATTGCTATATAGAATATAGGATGCTTAGCCTACGGATATCCAGGGAAATGCCCCCCTTTCAGAAGTTATGGTAATATTATACGAAACACGTTCAGAGAAAAATATGCAAGCCCAAAATTAAGAAAATTACCACCAAAATGAATAAAGAAAAAAGAAAAACTGAAACAAGTTCATGCTTCCTGGAATTCCCTCAAAGGCATTCTGTCTAGAGACCACCACGCATTTCAAAAAAAGAATCAGCAGCATTTATAGAAACGGTGCACTGTGCAGTATAATTGATAGTACGATACAGATACATTTGCATACAAATTACTTTATTATTACAGTAATGTTTGTCAGAATGTGACATGCATGTAAACTTTCTGTGTGCAATTGCTAGATATTTCAATGCCAAGTATAGGATATATGCTGTGCTGACCACTGTATACAGTAGTTGATTGAATTTGAAATTACATTTTATTTCTATTGTAATGTGTGAGTTACAGTTGGTGGATGATCAATGCACTAAACTGGAACTGGTCTTAAAATGTAGGCCTAGGAGAACTGAAGAAAAACTATGCATCATCAACATTGCAATGTTGCAATCTTGACAACAGGGACTCAGCAGCAGCAAGAGCACATACGGGTACATGAAAGCACTTGAATGGAAATGCTACAGGTAATCTGTAATTCTCTGGAGCATTTCACCCTGGATCAAAGTATTCCAAATCAGTCCTGGTTATTCCTCTGGAGTAAAGGGGGAGGAAAGCAAGAGTGAAGGACTGTTTGAAATTGTAGACCAGCAGCAATGTTATACTACTGCAGGCCTATTATTTGCCTCTAGGATTAGAACCCATGGTAGCCTACTCGACAGTAGACTAGATTGTCTGTCGTGTGGTGTGGATGCGTTCATCCCTGTCTAACCCACACACCGCGAATGCTACTAAATAAACCATCAATGGAGCATATAAATGTAACAGTCAAGATTGAACTGCAGATTTAATGTAAATATAGCCTATCATATTAAATGAATGCGAAATCAAAAGCAGTCGCCGACTGAGAGCCACTTAGACCAGAATACAGGCTACAGATGGATTTTTTTTCCAGCCATAGAAATATTGCAACCTAGTGAATCAATGCCCGGATTATACATTGATATTGACACAGCCACATCCGTACCCACCGATAGCCTTCTTCTACTTTTCATCAAATAACTGTTGACTCATAGCCTACAAGGCACCAAGAACAGAAGACCACGTTCAACAGTTCATTCATAGTCACTTCACCTATCACGCATGCAGTGTCAACTTGAAACAAGTGCATTTATCATCATCGTCATCACATTTTAAGAACTAAGATCAATATTTGCATCACGATAGATTTAGCATGGTTTTGTAAAATATGCGAAAACAAATGTGTAAACGTACCGTTACGTGCAATTCATATCGTGGAAAACCGTCAAAAGTTGAATATTCGACCCACTGGAAGAGCAGAAGAGAGCTTATCGCTCCGTAGGCAATTGGTGGGATGAAGCAGGAATGCTTTCCTCCTGGATCCAGTCGCTGCCTCCAGTAAAAGTAACAGGGCTGCTTCCTCCACAAAGACGTTCAGAGCAAAGGGACCCTGTCGCAGTCAATAGCTTTTAGAAACCCATGGCAACGAAAAGAAAACCGTGCACAACTTCTCAACGTTGTGACCGGGTTAAAACGCCCTCAATGACAGCAACATTATTCTGAGCACAGAATGGGCAGGTTTTTGCAGGGGCGGATGGGGGTGGCAACAAAACTCTTAGCAATGATGCTATTTGAATACGGGATAGGATTCAATAATTTATCTTTTATATTAGTTTTCACCCATACATTTTCAATCGTTTTTTTTTGCATATATAGGCAATGGAAAGGAAATCATGTAATTAACATAGAAAACGGCTAATTATTATTGTGTTAACCCTTATAGTATATAAAGGTAATTCATTAAATTTATAAATGTTTTCCCTTTTTATCACAATGCGGACCCACTCACTGTAATAGGAACTATAGTCTCAACGGGAATGTGTGATTTCAGCACCTCTGACAGCAGCCAAATCGTTAGAGCCCTAGCTAGCTGTTCCAGTCAAGCACATGAGGTCAGGTACCAATCAAATTAGTTCCTAACCTCAAGCCAATAAATGGGCGTCTATTCCAGGAGATGCTGTCACTTGTGTTGTGTTCAATGCTTCTTGATGTTAGTGATTTTGTTTTTACTTCTTAATTTTCCTTCTTCTTGTTGTGTTCTTTGATCAAATAAACCCATTTATCATTCAGTATGCCTTTCAAAGGTGTGATCCCCAACTCATCATATAACCTTAGATATCCAAGACCACATAATTTCCACAAAGAAGCCAACAGATTGACTAGAATCTGAATAATGTGATTAAGAGTATTATTGTCCCACTGACTGAATTACATAATGGCCATGAATGGGCAAAAAGTGAAACAGGATCTTGTTTGGTCAGGCCCTCCCTCTCACACTGAGTGCTTTATCAGATCAAATGAGATTTCTCGGTTTTCCAAGAGCATCTGCTTGGGTTTTGAACCTCAACTTCCTCACCATTACATTTGCCTGCTGTATATTAACAGCCCTAATGCACATAGCAGACCTCAGCACACCAATGGTCATGTTACATACTAGACGCTCAATTATGATCTTGTGCTAATGATCTATACACTAACCCTGCATTTTTATTTTTTGTGCTGTAAGAATCACTTGTTTCTAGTTTCTGAGAATGTTCTTTATCTACAATAATACCTTGCGACGAATCCTTTATGCTTGCTGACTCTTGGCTGCAAAGACCCAAGTTTACCTCATTAATTCCTCATGTCTCTATAAACTGTTGATAATTTATTGTTAATTTATTGTTTATGAGCCCAGCTTATTCAGGAAGGTTGTAACATAATACAGAGTATAATACTGGACATGTATATCTACTGACTTCTGATTTTAGTAGTGTAACGTACATTCGGAAAAGCCACACCTTTTTAACAGACATTGTACACTTTAATAAAATCTGCAGTTGTAGATTCAACTGATGCATTGGTGCCAGTTATTTTTCCGCCGTTACCTTTGCCTTGGAACTGACAGCTCCTCCACCCCACATTGGCCCACATGTCGGATGTGGTGCTGTGCCTGCATTTTAATTGGACAGTAGAAACTGTAGATCTATAGATACATGTATGAAGCAATCATACCCCCACTTGCCAGACAGGGCATCACCTCATTATGTGACTGGGAATGTTAAAGTTGGACCAGGGGCAAAGAATGAGCTGTTGTGGGGTTGGGAAACAGAGGGTACCTCTGTCAAAGGTGTCAAAGTTCATGGGCATATAGCGTGAATGAGTGCCCCCCTCAATCTCCCCGCTTCCGTCTTGTTCAACTGATCAACTGATGTGTTTCCCCGTCTCTCTCTCTCTCTCTCTCTCTCTCTCTCTCTCTCTCTCTCTCTCTCTCTCTCTCTCTCTCTCTGTGCCTTAGGATATCACTGTGGGGCAGAAATCCCCTCATTGACGTCTGCAGGGCCGCATAATGAGAATAAATGAGCTGGAAGTAAATATGCAGGCTGCTAGTTGCTTGCTGCTCTATAGCAGTCAGCCCTTTGGCTTTCATCAAAAATGAAGATGGATTGTGTTGCCACAAAACAATGTTGCACGGCGTTTTATTTATCCTAAGCTGAGTTTGAAACCCATTTGGAATGCAAGTGTTTACATGCATGTGTTGTGTGATTGGAAGATTGTGTTTATCCGTATATAACTGAAACTGGTAGTATATTTGTAGTATGTCATTGTCGAGAACGCTTGCTAAATTCGAACTTAAGTGAAAACAAAAAACACCTTTTCCCTTCAATGCCATGTTACCTCAGAAGCTCTGCTCCAAAAGCGTATCTGTTGACAATCGCTTACTATACCTCTAATGTGGAAGTATATAGTATAACACATGTTTTATAATCTCCTGTTTTGGTAAGGATATGTTCATACATGTATGACAGATTAAGATATTTTGTTATTTGCCTCCCATTGCCATTAAGTCATGTTTAAGATGCACATTTTCGCAAAACATGTGTTACTGTGTGCTCTGCACTGCCACTTCTGTTGGTAAAATCAGCTACACTTAACCAAGTTAAGTCTTTTTTATTAGGAGGAAATTGTTGGTTATATTATCTAATATGTTTTGGCTTGTTTTTGTATGCTAATTATACAGGCAACCCCAAAACATGGTAGCTGGTATTCATCACAGTGAAAGGAACAGCGCTCGACCTTGTAAACCAGGCTGGGCTCACTCATGTGGATCACTAGCTGCTCTCTAGAAAGCTTCTCCCTCCCCCAACATCTCATTTAGTCTGTAGCTTCTTGGGAAACAGCTTTTTCTGCGACACAAGCACTGTGACTTTATAGATACTACACTTAAGGGGAAAGGCATTAGCCTACAAGAAAAGATCAATGTAAAATAATAATAATAGGGGCCAAACGATTTTGGCATGCATCACAGGAGCTCTAAAAAGAAATATTTATTAACATCTCCATGGAATACATTAGTAAATGTTTGTGGTGTTTGATAAGTTACAGTACATCAGACGACGACCCTACACAAATGGATTCACAGTGTTTGAAAAATATGAATATAGGGCAAAACAAAATGTGTTCATAAAGAAGCTTAAAAAATGTTCTCATTCCCACAATAACTTGTTGGGATGGATTAAACTCCTGCTTGTCAAGTGTAAAGTCAATGTAGAGAAAACAAATATAATGCAAATCGGTTTTCTCTGAGCTGCATAATGTGTACCCACAACTGGTCTATAAACATGAAAGAATCCTTCACAGATAAGAGAAAGCTGCCATTCTGAATGCTTACAAACAAACACACACACACACACATAATAAACAAAAACAGAACACATATGGCATATTGTATGCAGGCACAGACACACAAAGTTGTTCCACTTCTGTTTTTCATTCTCATCTGTACTTTTCATTTTTACTATCATGTCACCTAAATAAAGTTGACATTATTAGAGTTATTTTCTCCCATTGGCCTTTTTTTGCAGTAAATTGCATGTATACTATATTTACTCATCTGTATGTGGGTTCATTTTCAGCTATTCAACATTGGTTCTCTTCTTAGCATTGAACAATACAGTATAGTATACTTTTCATACAACTGTTTTACTTATAGCATTTAAAGACAATATTTTGAGACAATGTGTGGGTGCCTGATTGTTCAATACATTGATCTGACCCTGAAAGGGCTAGGCTGGCTCCACCCTACTTTTCACTGAGAGATTATAGTCTGGAAAGCCTGATCACTTTAGCATTCGCAGAGCCACCATGGATGGTGGCTCATTCAGCAACCACTGTTGGTGGCAAAATGCAATGATGTTGAAGCATTTGCTTAAAAATGGTGGTAGAGCTGTAAAGAGATACAAACCATTTCAGATTGGTTAAACGCTGTTCAATAGTTTCAAAATGAACCAGAGGTCTACAGCCAGTAGGAGGAAACGACTGTGAACACATCCCAATGGAGCGTGGCCAGACCTATTCACAAAGTGAATATGGACTGGTTACACCAGGATAGAGGGCTACGCCCAGTAGGAGGCATCAACTGCAAACAAGCCCTAATGGAGAATGTCCAGACCTTATTCACAAAGTGAATGTTGGGTCTGGTTTTACCAGACCAGAAAAAGACTAGGTTGTAATCAAATACAGAATACAATGTATACATTAATTCCAAAAAGCCCTAGCTAAACAAAATACCTTTTAGAGTACAAAGCAAAGGCTTGAAAAAGGCTTGATTTTTATCAAATGCAGAATTATTAGTTTTTAACTATATATATATATATATATACATATATATATATATAGTTATAAGCAATAATAAATAAATAAACTAAACCAGATATATGTAGTAGTATAAATCATAGTGTTAACAGATGTACACCACTATAGTTCTTACTGTACATCACTATTACCATCGCTTTTTGTGTACACGATACTTACAAAAATATTTTATTAGACAGACCATAAATGTGCTGTAATAACGTTCTGTATGGCACGTAAGGGTCCTCCAACTGGGGAATGTAAAGGCTCATTTCTGCATTTTTCTTAAATGCTCTAGGCTGTATTGAAGAAAATCATGTTGGCCATTTTCACTGAGCAGTGTTGTTCACACAGCATACAGTAATAACCCTAGGGGCAGTGTGATTCATCGTGTTCAAGGGTTTTACCACTTGAGCCACAGAAAGACCGCCATCGTTCAGTTATCTCCAACTCACATGCAACAATGATGAGGAGAGAGCCTTTTTCACCTTCCACCAGCAGAATGGGGGAAAACCATCTGCAGCTACGCTGTTGCCCCTCCCAGCAATACTGCCGGTGCCTCTAGCGCAACTACCGTTCTCAAATGGTAATTAAGTTCTGCAGCAGACTGGCGGAGGGCGTTTTCCACCGGCAGGTTGTAGTGCGCGTAGGCGCGCTCCCTCCCCAGAGACCAAACCTGCTACGAGAGGGAGCTCCATCATCTGCCTTGGTGAAATTATCTAATGAGTTAAACAAGGAGTAAGCCCTCACCCGATAAAGACTCGGATATTCCAGGGTGCCTGCGTGCACGCAGCTATAGGACGAAAGCTGTTTCCATAGCAATCCCAGTATTGCAGCGGTAAAATCTGACGGATGCCAAAAGACTGTTAACCATCCATTTTTAAAACAGGAAGAGGGTATATGCAGCTCTTTACCAAACCACTGATTCAGTGAAGTGCATGTGTGTGTGTGTGTGTGTGTGTGTGTGTGTGTGTGTGTGTGTGTGTGTGCGTGCGTGTGCGTGTGCGTGTGCGTGAGAGACACACAGCGCCGACTGTGCATGATCGCTGAGACGAACGACAAAATAAATGTAACCTTTGAAGTGAGGTGCCGTATCAAGAGAAACCTAGAATATTTACAGATGAGATAAAAATCTACAGACAAGGGATTAATCATAATGTAAAAGCATCCATGGCTATAAAATGCCGCAAGGGCCATCTTGAGTGCCTTTCAGAATGATGTTACACACACATATTAGACACCACGAGCAGTGCAATGATCCAAGCAATGCTGGATTAGATCTATGTTTCAAATATGAGGTAGCATGAGAAAACAGCAGAGTGCATAAACGGGGACAATATTCGATCTACATAAGAGGGGATGCCCTGTGCTGGAATTTACCATACCGTAATTACATTTAACAGTGCATGGATGCAACACAATGAATGTGTGATCATGCAAATAATTGCTCTTCTGCTCGCGCGACATTCAGCGGCAGACAGACTTTTTTATACAGTTTTCCGTGTATACGAACAAAACTTTACATTTGTACAGTGTGTCTATTCTAACAATTCTAACAACACAGCCAGAATTGTAATAGGAAAAATACAATGCAGTGCTGGTTTTACAAGTCTATCATACTGTATTCTCACCAGCCAGGGAAGAAGCACTGCTCACTAAACATGCTGTATAAAGAGTGGACTAAGCAATGCATTTGGAGGTGGTTCTTTCTTTCTTTGAATGTACTGCAGACCTTCTATTCCCAGGAGATGTTCATAAAGCTGTAATGGAATTGGGCCCACGGGATAAAAAGGGATGTTCTTTTGTCTGTTTCAATGAAATGTCTTTGGGAACCATTTTAGGGGTGACTACATGCATGCTAGGACAAACATAGCCCATGGGGGAAGAGGTACACATCGTTATTAACTGAAGGGATTCTGTCTACTAATCAATAACAGCAGTTCTGGTATCCAAGACCTGAGCCCATTGGGCTGATTAAAAAGGAGAAGAAGCCATTTAGTAGTAGTATTTATTTAGTATGTTCTTTAGTATGTAAAAGTGTGCATTTAAGTTGTAGTGGAGAAAGTAAACAGTAAGTTATTTGAGTAATGCAGGCTATAGGCTACAAAAAAATAGAAGAAAAAGAAAGATATTCGGCAAACAGAAGACCCTACAGTATGATCAATAGCATGACATTTACAGTGTGACGAGTGACATTTTCAGTAGATTGCTAAATAATTACTCCAATTAGAGAGTCTTCCATCTGTTGCATGCCTCACAATGAGCTCTTGTTCTGGACAGTAGGTTCTGTACATTGAAAGTGTGCAAAGGAGATATGTGTTACTCTGAAATAAATGTGCTTTAATAAAACATAAGCAAATCTGAGGTTCAAGGCCCATGACTGCTGCAGCATGTCCGCTATAATCACACCGTGTTCCCGCTAGTGTCTCTGCTGTTCTCCGGCTATGTAGGGAAGACATCCTGGATCTTGTTACCCGGGCACTGTGGACAGATGATCTGTAGGGGTCATCATCGCATTAGTGAGGGGAGGGGGTGGGGGGGGGAGGGTGTAGCAGCTAGGCTCCGCGCAGGAAGCCCAGCGCCGCTGATTCAGGCCTGGCTGATGTCATCCTGACAGAGAACAGACAAGGCCATGCGAGTGTCTGGCCAGAACGCCTCCCTTACTCTCCTCTCTCTGTGCATGTTTACCACGCTCCCCCGCAATCTTGCCTTTTCATCTTCTTGCGTATGCTTTATTATATCCGCTGTTCCCGTGACAAATACAGTATGTGTAAGTGCTGTGTGTTGCCTGATGAGACAGTATTATTACCCCATTACCATTGTTCAGCAGTTAATAGCTGGGAAAGAAAATTGAGTTGAAAAGTCGTTGTACGTGTATTAGTCACCCGCAAAGAGGAGCCAGTGAATGGGGGCCTTTAAATACTCCTCAGTGCCGGTGGAAAGAAATGGCGGGCTGTGTTGCCATGGAGATGTGAGCTACAGTACGTGGAATGCAGGAAGTCAATTAGCAATCCCTCCGCATCTCATTTCATATCGTGAGCAGCCACACAAATACTGGGATTTATTTTGCACGGGGTTGAATTATTCTTACAAGCATCCACAGGCTTCTTCTATGCGCTTCAATGGACAACGGTCAGTTAACAATCTGCATCTGTGGCCTGTCACCATGCATGAGGGGGTTGGCAAACCAGGGCTCCCTTTGAACGCAATGCAGCCATTGTATATCTCAAATGAGGTATGATGTTGTCTCCAGTCCTCCATGTATTGGAGCCAAAGGTGTTGGAGAGCAGCGCACGGCCACAAGGCCTACCCCGCCTATAAATCTGACTGAAACAAATAGGAAGACCTATAGATATACGCTACACATAGGCTATATTTGCCTGGTGTGATTTGCACGCGCTTCCAAAAATAATACAAAGACTTTTGTTTGCTTTCTGTCTTCCAGCTCTGTGTCTCTGGGGAGTCAGGATGTAGCGGGGGCTACAACCCCCATGCACTGCAACCCCATGCAGCACGGAGCGATGCCAAACATCGCAGCCTAAATCCTAATGCTGTGCATATACTTACAGTACACAGTATACAGTAGCCTACATTACCCATAAATGGAGGCAAAGACGAGCGATATATTGATTCAGTGAAAGCGGTGAGCCATGTTAACCAGCAGGAGACGATACATCACGGCACATATAAGGTCACGAGTAAGCAGAATGTAAATGCGCTGCCTGTGTCCATTGTCACTGCCCTGACCGGCTTCTTTGTAGACCTGATGAAGAATCCACCAACCAACTCCATTCACGGGGGGCTGTGGGGGCTGATGCCTGGCAGCAGAGGCTTCCCATCATTGTGTCTGACAGGCAGATGACATCAGTATGCCCTCTGGGGGCTCCGGGGAAGCGACATCGCTTGCTCATCAAGCAAAATAAAGAAGGACTTTGATGGTATCATCTCGGAGTCCCTTCCCCCACCGCAACCACGGCTGTCACTCCGTCGGGAGAGTTTCATTTCCCAGTAATCGAGTTTCTGTCTCGCTTTTCTGTGTTCAGATGAAGCTACGATGAACCCCCAAATGTATCACCATGACCCCCCCCACCCCAAACACACCCACATCTTCCCTTAGTGCCAGACATACTGTATAGTCTCTCTCTCTCTCTTCTATTACATTTTAAATTCTATTAAATTAAAAAAGTTGAATTTTTTCTGTGACACCTAATTTACAAAAACATTAAATAAACCATGTACAAAAATGTAGTGCGATTGTGGCAAGAGGTTACAAATGTTGTATTGCCCCACATTGTAAGTGAATTTACGCTTTAAAAGGCTTTCCGAAATGTTTCCCAATGTGTTCACAGCTGAATGAGCTGAGAGACATGAGATGGTGTTACCTGTGGAGAAAAGCTGAGCTATTATCATATTGTGTGTGCTCCAGGGCATCAGTGCCTGGAAAAATGTATATTTGTTCCAGCTCTTGTCTCCACAATCTCTTTCTTTCTCTCTCTCTCTCTCTCTCTCTCTCTCTCTCTCTCTCTCTCTCTCTCTCTCTGTGTGTGCATTAGTCTCTCAACATGTGCTTATTTCTCACAATGAAGCTAATGAAAAGCTATCGCAAAACCTTGCAGTTGTATCACACGGTTTAACCTATGTGTAAGACCCTTTGCTTCAGTTTGTAATGTAGCTGACTGGTTTTAGCCCCTCCCCCCAATGCAGTGAAACTACACATTTTCGAGTGGCCTTATATTGTGGCCAGCCTAAGTCACACCTGTGCAATATGCTGTCTGATCTGCATCTTGATGTGCCACGCCTGTGAGGTGGGTGGATTATCTCGGCAAAGGAGAAGTGCTCACTAACACAGATTTAGACAGATTTGTGAACACTATTTGAGAGAAATTTGCCTTTTGTGTACATAGAGAAAGTATTAGATCCTTGAGTTCAGCTCATGATGAATGGGGGCAAAAACAAAAGTGTTGCGTTTATAATTTTGTGCAGTGTATTTGTCTACATATTTTTTTCGGGTGGAATGGGTTTTCTGTTCTGAAATTAGCATTTGCCTGGATATAATCGTTTGGATGTCAGTTTAATCTTAATTTTGTATAAAACTACGTGCATATGTTTAAAGTATATGCATCCTTATTCATAACTACGCTTTGGACTTGCTTAGGAGAATAGCAAAGTGCATGATGGTAGATCCCAGATTCCCGTTTTGAACCTTCAATCTCTACTGACCTCGAAGCCCTTGCAATCAGCTTCAAACGCTGTGTTCTGCTGCCCTCAACTGGCAACGTAAATAATCACATCTTAAGGCCACAATTTTATATGGTTGTCTTGTCGCCCTCACCTGTACAATTTTGGTACAACACATCTTCAAAATCATCCCCTATTCAACTATGTAACATTCCTATATAGTAGGCCTAGACTACTTGTTTGGATTCTATTGAAATATGTGCATTTATAAGAATTTGCATACTAATGACTATATATACTTTTATGATGATATTATTCAGCACTGTAATAGTCAATGATGTGGCTTCAAGTGATGACACATCTAAATATGTGTATGATGGTTTCACCTCAGTTAAACTGGCTTCCTCTTGATTTGCCGCAGGGGGTTCACCATTATATTCCTACAAATTTCTCTTAAATATAAAATGAATGTATTTTTTTTGTATCATGTCAGCAGGGGGCATTACAACTGGGCAAATTTGCCAAGTGATTTAACACTAGTGAAGCATTCCAAAAGCACTGATGTTCACACCCTTGAGCAATGATCTTACCTTTCATCGTCCTGATATAAATGTGGTTGTTAGAGCAAGCTCCCATATGTGTTGAACAAATCATACAACCAGGGGAGTTATTGGACTGTGGTTGTTATTAATGAACTGTAGACATACTATCATCATACTTTATAGTAGCAATAAAGACTATCCCAAAGATTTTCAAAGATATATGCAAAGTAGGCTAGTTCTGGTCAGTGATCATTTGGTAATTCATCCTATTTTATACACTCTGTGCGTGTAACATAAATTAATAAATATAAAATCCTGGCAACCCTGTCTGGGGGAGAAATGGGTCATAAAAAGCATAGAGTATATACGCTGACTGTTTGGATTCTTTTTAAAGAAAAAGTGCTGCATTTACTATTCCCCAGGGTGTTTAAACAACCATAGCCATGTCTGAGCCGGTAACATAGATATGTCTGTGTACCCCCCGCTCGCCCCCACAGCGCACTAATGCTAATTCCCTTGAAGAAGTTGTCCAAACTCCATTCTCTGCGATGGAAACTTCACAGCATCACAGTCTCCTGCCATGCACCAATGCCACTCTAATCTACCAGCCCATGCCATCTGCCACCAGATACAACATTTGGCATCCATTGCTCAGTGGGGAAAATCTAAGTTTGCAATTCATAGCTCTACCCATATTGACCATTTTAATCATGCCGGCTGAGCAAAAATGACAAAAGAGATTTCTATTACGAGATACCTGTTTACAAAGTTCCACATTATCACCAAGGATTCAGTCGACTGACCCTCAGCGCATACCACACAGACGATGAACCTGACCCTCTTGATGAGTTGTATGTAACACACCTGAGCACCACAATTCACCTTTCCACAAATTCCAGTGCTGCCAAAGCAGTTTAAAAAGCAACATTTCACATTATAGATTAAACATCTGGACAGTGCACATGAGACATGATGTGGAACAAAGAGAAAACATACATTTCTAATCACAATCTAAGAAATGAATAAAACATATAGGTCATATAACCCCAGTTGACAGTACCGAGAATAAACCCTTACTGTATGTCCTAGTCTGGTCTCGTCAGGTATAAAACCTCATATGTATGTAACATACAGTGTTGTCCATAATAAAGAGCCAAAGGAACTTAAGAATTATGAAACCCATGTTTGTTTTGTTTTGAAATACAATTCTCAGGTCAGATTCCTCATTAGTACGTTGGTTGTAGTAAATGTATGGGTCCAAACTATGTTTCGCTGGCTCTATGAGTTCTTTTGCCAAGACTATGTGCTCAATATCATAACAGCAACATTTTTTAAATACAATACATCAATTTCAATATGCATTGCACACTGAAAGCACACGCAACACTGCCCTGCCTGTAAAGCTCCTGGTCTGTGGTGTAGTAGTGGAGGAAGTACAGTACATGGGTCGTGTTCAAGTATCAAGTGCTTTAGTGTGGGGTTTAAAGAGGGGCTACTAGGGTCTGTGTGGTTTTGAGCATAACATTGGCCCGGAATCTGATCTCTGAGTGAAGTCATGGTGTATATAACATCAGTATTATTATTTTTTGGGTGGTTTAGAGTAGGTCTTTACTTAATTTTCCATGATCTAATATAATAATAATAATAATAATCATCATAATAATCATAATAATAATAATTCACATTTATTTACTTTCTAGTACAATAACTTCTATGAAAGGCAGTCAGGTGTTCTCATATGACATTCAGGTTTCGTTTAGCGGGCCACTACTCTATAAATACCTCAGCAAAATGTAGTTACCAACAGTGTGATATTCACAACGCACATCTGGTAATGGGAAACAAGACCAAATCAAAACAGAAGCCACAGAATCTCATACGCAGGAGCTTGTAAGGAGAATCAGCAGGAAATAAAAAAGGAACGCCTTATTAACTGTATATTATATTCAGTTTTGGAGTGTTACTGTATGCATCAGGGGCATTTGTATAGGAATTTTGTACTGTATAGTGTCTGAAGATGTTTTAACACTTACTTACCCTATTTTCCATTTTCATGTTTTAAAATGGTCAACATAAAAACCACATATAATAGCCATGTAAATAAGATACAGCGTGATATACTCTTCAGATTTGCCTGGAGGTAACAATAGAGAATGCTGGAATGGGCTACAAAAACCTTTGCAAAGACTTCAATCCATCCATGGTCATGGCAGAATGAAGGCAATACACAGAAGGAGGGAAAGCGATGCAGTGGCAAGTGGGCGTGCTGTGAAGATCGCTGCGAGAGTGCAACATACAATTCTCAAGGAGCGTGACGGGTAGGAAGACAAAGATAAGGATCTTCAGGCATCTCTTGACCTTGCCAACATCTGTTGTTCACCAGTCCACAATAAGAACAGCACTGAGCAAGGAGAGAATACCAATCTACACACGCACACGCACGCACACACACACTGTTTGTATTTCAGAAAGTCTAGGTCAAATCGTGGTCACCTGCATGTTGCACTACCTGAAACAATAAGCAGTTAATACAGAAGGTTAAAGGTAGCTTAAATACATGTTATTGCAATTTGGCGATGGCGAAGGCGATGACCAATTTAATATTGGGATATTGCATAACCTTTCCTCCAGTGGCCTCGAGACCCCAAGAAATCCACATACTTATTTGTATTGCTTTGTGACTGACCTCTCGTGGTTCTGCAAACTACAATTTGCAACAATAAAAGTTTTAATAAAAAGACACAAAGCAATGTTTGGAGGAGACAAAACCACCGGAACACCAAAACCTCTGCTATGTGATAACATAAAGTCTGGTGGAGGGCGCATCATTTGTTTTGTTTGACTGCCTCAGGGCTTGGACAACTTGTAATTGCTGAGGAACAATAAAAACCAGACTGTATCAAGAGATCAAGAGTTAGAGAGCCATGCACCGCTACACCGACCCTAAACACTCACATACTCCACCGCCCATACTCCACAACAGAATTTACTTAAAGGCATATATATATGTATATATATATATATATATATATATATATATATATATAGAATTCTGACATTAATGTAAGTGCATGCTGTACATGAACTTAA
>JAODUH010048608.1:0-19387 GCA_027564835.1 Typhlichthys subterraneus
AGACAGACAGACAGACATAGCCCTCCCCCTCCACTCCCCCTTTTTTTCTTATCCTCTCTCTCTCTCTCTCTCTCTCTCTCTCTCTCTCTCTCTCTCTCTCTCTCTGCTTCAGTGTTAACTGCAGATAAGAGATACAGTACGTAATATCCCGGCCTTTATGTTAAAACCAGCCTCGGTGCGTTATTAGGATTGACAGTGCTTGGATAATGTTATGCACTGGTTGTACACTGCAAAGCCGGGTTGCCAGATCAAACGTTATCCCCCTCCGATCCCACGATCCCCCACCAAGTCCAGGCCTCTGTTGATTTCTATCACAAGGCCTCAAAGAGGCCCGCTGTCTCTGTCCAGCGGGCGTCGCGTTCCTGACCCATTACCCCCTGTCTCAGCATGGGGGTCGTGTGCATGTGTGCGTGCGTGCGTGTGTGTGCGCGTGTGTGTGTGTGTGTGTGTGTGTGTGCCTGCGCACGCGAGCAACAGTTTTGGCTTGGCATTTCCTGTTGGCTCCGGTGGCCCAGGATGTGTTTGACAGGCATACGAATGACCCAGACGGATAAAATGCCAGTGGTGGTCTGTGTGCTTCCATTTTTATGCCCCCGCCCCCCATTCACACCCTGTTTTTATTTAAATCAAGGGGCAGTAGCATGGTGGCAGTGCGATAAAACGGGGCAAAGGCAAACTCACGCCTTGACATGTGAACTATATTCAGAATTTACCGACTCGAGTGCATTGTAACTTCTCTCCTTATGACCGCAACACATTTCAGACCAACCAGCAAACAATTTTACATTATATGTGTACAGCATTTAGCAGATGCTATTATCCAGTGACTTACAATCAGTGTCTAGATGGGAAGATCATCTAGACACTGATTGTGTCATACAAGAAGATCATACATTACATTACAATCTGTCCTGTTAAGACCAGTCTGGTCTGGTAAAACCAGTCTGAGTTGGCTAATTACAGTACGCTGCTCTACATATCAAAGGTATTTGTATTAGAGGCAGAGCCAAAAGGTGTCATGAATAGCAGATAAATATAAAAAAAGACCATTATATTTCTGTTTGGTAAAGGCTGCACTATGCTGTAGATCTATATGCTCTCAAAGGGCCTGGTTGTGTGAATGTATCAATGGGAGACAGTGGTGTCTCTGTACTGTATATATTTGTGCGCTTATGTGTATTTATGAGTATGTGAGTGTCTATGCTTAGAAAGTCCAAAAGAGATGGGGAAACCAAATCATTGTGAAAGAAGGTATTGACACACAAATAACACCAAGTAGTCAGTGTGCCACTGTCAGTCTCATTGCGCGGGTGTGTCAGGCTGGAAGAAGGTGTGTATTTCACGAGGAGAGAGAGAGAGAGAGAGAGAGAGAGAGAGAGAGAGAGAGAGAGAGAGAGAGAGAGACAGAGAGAGGAAGAGAGCTGGAAGGGTAAAATATTTGTGGTCTCACAGAGCGGGATGCCAAACCTTGTTCCGGATATGAACTTATCCAGGATATGTCTTGGTTATTTTTTTATAACCATATATATATATATATATATATATAGTTAGAAAATATATATAAAAAAATATGTATATTGACTGAACCAAATTATAAACGCAACACTTATGTTTTTGCCTTCACATAGAGTTGATCAGGTTGTTCATTGTGGCCTGTGAAATGTTGGTCCAATCCTCTTTAATGGCAGTGCGAAGTTTCTGGATATTGCTGGACCTGAAACATGCTGTCGTGTCAATGGGTGACATGTCCAGTGAGTCCGATGTGAGCTTGTTTGTCATAAAGTGCATATGTATGATTTTCTCACCACAAAAGCTATAACTGGGCCGAAAATATATACATAACTGTACCCACAATTTTTTCTGAGATCAATCCCCATTCCCCCATTTTACCCCCATCAATGTTGTTGCTTTGCATGTGGGTATGAATAAATGAAGACATTTTTTATGTTTTTTTTTTTTTTTTTTAATCAACACAGTTTGGTGACACTCAAGTGGTTATAGGATAGAAAGCCTTTAATATAACTTGGCTAAATGTGTAACAATGAAAACACACCTGCACTGCCATGTAGGCAAAAAAAGTTTGGTATCATATATGGTCAATGACATTTTAAATGTGACACATAAACCCCCCCTGTGCTGGATATTTGCTGTTGTATGGTTAATTGACAATAGTGTCAAATGGACAACTTTGAAAATTCAGGCCAAATAACAATAGTTTATTAATAATAATAATAATAATAATAATAATAATAATAAAATGAATAATAATAATGGGCAGAATAACATGTTTGATACATGCTTGCCAAAGCAATCCCGCTAACAATAATAGTAATAATATAATGGATTTAAATTGCTTCCCAAAGCAATTTTAACTAATGATATTTAGTTTACCCTTATCCTTGGAAGGATTTTTCTTTCGAAGTGCACCACCTAGTGGCTACATGGAAGAACTGTTCTTACAACAAGTAGCTAGGGGTGGGCAATTATTTTCACTTGGGGGCCACATTGAAAATGTCAGAGAACTTCATTGGCCATATTACATTTTTAACCAGCATGCTAACTTTGTTAACTTGCAAGTTGGCTGTTCCTATGCAACACCATTTTCATAATCTAACGTTCAGTTCACTTTAACCATGTATTTTTTTACGCAGCATTAAATCACCTAACATTCTGCAGAGCTCATCAAGTAATTTTACGTTGTATTATTAGATTTTAAATGTTTGATGTACCGGGCGGGCCGTGAAGAATGTCTCAAAGGGCCGTACGCGACCCCCGGGCCTGAGCTGGAGGGTGTCGAGTCCTCCAAAGTCAAAGTAAAGCGAGTGATGTAAACTCTGACCCTGCCGGTGCCCGCAGCATGGATAAGTGTGTGTGTGGGTAGAACTCAACTCAGGCCATCTCCTTGGGAAGAACTAGACAATATTCTGGTTTGGGGGATGTCTGCGCCACGGTCTCCGGCAGGCAGTAGGAACTAATACCAGAGGAGACGCGTGACTGGTGTTTATGCATTTCAACAAGGAATTACACAAATTCTTAGGTAAACGTAATCCATCGGTGATTGTAAACACTGTCACAGTAATGGTCCCGGTAACAAATGAGGACCTCATGGGGTGTGGGGCTCCAGTAAAAGCTTTAGCCCCCCCTCCCCGAACCCCCGGCCTGTCCTAAAACCCCTGCCCACCCCCCCCCCCCCCCCACCCCCACCCCCCCAGCTCCTCTTTAATCTCACCTCTCTGCAGAAAAGACCCAAATGCCCTATATCTACTGCCCTAGAACCTCCAGGGTGTCTCTGAAACCAGAGTCCCTTGATCTGGTCTGGGTCACGATGAAGCCTCCAGGGCTTTCCTGCCATCTCGCTAAACTCTGGGGCCAATCTATATGAAGAGTTGGGGGGAGCTGAATGCCAGACCTCCCATCACCCCACACTCATATTTTGTCCTTCTCCTCCGAAGGGGGGGGCTATCCAAGGCCGGACATAGAGGCAGGCCAGGCGGCGAACTCCATGCGAGATAAGAGAGGCAACATGATGGAGAATACACAGAACCCTGTGCTCCTGAAGTGACAGCAACAATATCATATCAATCTTTCTTTTTCTTTTTTAGAAAAAGAAAGGGAAACGACATCAACAATATCATATGGCAAATCCAAGAGGAGGAGCAACGTCAAGAGGGAAACTTGACTTTGTTAAAAAAAATTAAGACTGTCTGTTCCCATAAAACCACCAAGCAAATTTTAATGGGGTGTTGTTTTTAAGAGAGAAAAGACTAAACTCTGCGAATGTGCCTATAAAATCACCCAGTCCATAAAACATTCCCATCCCAGAGAGCTTCAGATTTAGGTGTGTGTGTATGTGTATCTGTGTGTGTGTGTATGTGTGCGTGTGCGTGTGCGTGTCTACATGTGTGTGTGTGCCTGCATGTGTGTGTGTGTGTGTGTGTGTGTGCAAATAATCAAATGAAAACACGCAGCATAAACACGCTCATTGATCTCTGGTTTACCATTTTGCAACAGTTTCCACAAATAAACGGTCGTACATTGGAGTCAGTCCGTCTTGGTGTCAACCCTTTCCGCGGGGTGAAATGGAGAGAGCGGGCTAGAAACATCTTGTTGGCGCCATTGCAGTCCAAACACTTGTTGTTGTCACTACACACATAAATCATTCCTTTCTCCTCTTCTTCGCACAGAAGCCGTGAACAATGGCAGGTAAACAGAGATGCGGTGGTGGAGGAGGAGTGCGTGAGCTAGGCGCTTTCGTCTCGCACGCATTCCTGCCGGCCTGTGTATCTAGTTAAGCGCTGATAAATGGCCCAGGCACCATATGTCAGCGCAGAGCAAACATGCTGGACAGACAAGGCCTAAAGAGTACGGACAGAGCCATTGCCTAGCCACACACACACACACACACACACGCACACACACACAAAAAGAAGCACAAATGCAAACAATGTAATTGCTTAAGCATAAACACACACATGTCCGCGATATGGAACAGACACACATGCGCACACACACACGCACACAAGCACGCACATGCACACACGCACATACACGCACGCACACAAGCACACACACGCACACGCACACACATCCCTGCTGCAAATTCATCCCTGTCCCCTTTACCTCGGACTGGACTTTTGTCTCCCTATGAGCTCAGCTCACATTCAACAACCCCCGGTCCCCTTTTCCCGCAAAGCACGCGTGATTTACGTCTAGCGGGAGAGACAGCGCGGAACATCGGCGGTGTTCAAACCCTCCGAGAGCTTTGAATGGGGTCTTGGCCCCTGACTCGGGACGTGTGAAAGGTTTTTCTGGTCTCACACAGGGAGGTGATGATGGCAGACCAGCAGAGAACGAGAGAGAAGGAAGGAAAAAAAGAAAGAAACAAAAAAGAGAGAGAGAGAAAATTAATGAAAGGAGGAGGATTGAGCACCATGGGTTTCCAGGTGACCAGTGTAGCCTCAATAACAAGAGACTGAAAAAGGCACAATTTTACTTTGAGGTCAGAGGTCACTGTAGGGCTGAATGGTCATTTATCCACAACCAGCTAAGCTCATCGGGAACAGATCAGCGTGACAACTGTTAAAGCAAGTGTGGATAAGTGACATAGATCACTAATCACATTGTAAAATCCACAGTAGTAGCAGTCCAATTTATGTCTATGTGTTCATACTTTTTTTTTTCCTCTTATAAGCAAGCAAGATTTAAAAAAAATATAGAATAAACAATTGCTTTACGCCAATGTTTACCATATACAAGTTTGTCTTAGACATAAATACTGTATAATAAATAAACAATAGGGAGCAGTGATATCCGCAGTACAGAGTACAGTTTTCTTTTCCCTATTGAATTACTGTAAGAACTCAGATTTGTCATACTTAGCATTACATTAATGAGAAAATGCCCCAGGTGTGTTCACTATAGATTTTGTTTAATGAGCTGAAAAGTATGTAGTAAGTCTGTTTTAATTCTACATTCAATCTCCCTACTATACTCTCTGAGCTTGAGTCGTTACAGAAGATAAATCTCCACAGAGGCCACAGAAAATGCTTCCTTGTTGTTAATTGAGATTTAGTGCTCATATTATTAACATTCGCCTGGGCAATGTTTGAAAGCTCACATGTGCCAAGTCTTCTGGGATAGAGATTAGGTTTAAGTAGTAGTAAAACAACCGTGCCTGTACTGTATGTAAAGCTAGTATCATTTTTAAAGCCCAGGCAGTGCTCCAATTTCACCTGTATTTACATGGAAGTGTGCTTCATGGTTTGTATATTAGAGGAGAAATATTGACAGACTTGGCCAGCACTGTGTTCTGTCAAATGAGCATGCAGAGAGAAGGATGGTTTTGAATTTCAGCGATGCAAACCAAGTCGTAAAAGCTAAGTGTATTTAATACGGGACATGGGATGATTAAAGCTATAATGTTATCCAACCTACAGGCTGCATATAGCAGGCATTTGAAAAGTACTACTTTGCCAACGTCACCAGAGATGATACGCACAGTAGCAGTCCAGTTTTGAGCGGTACATTTGGTCACAGTTTCACAAGCCATTGAACCGCCAAAGCAGTTCTTACTGACTCTCCTGTGAATACGTCTCCAAACCAGGATGTTGAAAGAACTTCCTCTACTGGTTATCAGCTTCATGTCAGGATTTGAACCACTAGACTTTTACAGTAGCCGGTAAAGGTGATAGTTTTCCTGTTCAGCTAGCATTTGTGTTAGCGAGATAGTATCTTTGCTGGGTCAACAGGGAGCGGTGTCCGCTTTTCCTCCAGGAGAGATTACTGGTACCTGGGCTGCTAAGACTGAGAAACATGCACAGAGCGGGAACACAAAACAAGATGGAGCTGCAAAAATGTAGTAACACGATACAGATGAAATCCATATTGGTAGCCTGCCGTGAAGGCCGGTGCTTCCCAGTCCAGACCACTTCAACATACCTGAAGCAAGCCCTTGCCACCATTAGCGTCTTGTCTGACAAGACCCCTCCTTATGGAGTTCCTGTGTTGGAGATAGATAGGCTGAAGCGACTGTTAATATCAACGCCCCAGTAGCGCTATCTGACAAAGTGTCTATGAAGGTTAGGATTGTCAATAAAATGTCACAAGTGAGTGATTATGACCCTGTGTGTGGAGTGTGTGATTTCTTAGGAAATTGTACTAGAGGAAAAGTCATGGTGATCAGTGTCAAAAACCACCCTGGATAGTTTCATGCATTCTTAGTAGGATTGCATGTGATTTGGGTAACTACTGTTTGTGAAACTGTGCCACAGGCCACAACATTTTAATTTTCAGGCTCTAAACGGATCCAGACTATCATGCCACCCAGCAGTTTGCCAATGACAATGTACTGTACAGCCAGCCTGATGGTGGCGTACTCATGAAGTAGTTTGAATTGACAAAGAATCTGACAATTATCTTGAAATATTTTGCTTTCTTGTTTACTGAATTAAAATCAAGTTGCAATTCCTGTGGTTATAAAGTAATGTTCTGTACACGGAGGGCAGCACGGTTTCTTCATCTAAAAAGACAAGCGGCATTGCTGTGTTAATATTGTAAATCCCACTTGCTTCAGTTAACTATATATTTTTATTACTTTCACTTCTCCTGGAAATCCTGTTCATCATTTCAGAATAGGGACTTTATATCCTTGGCAAAAAGTGTTAACCTTTAAGCTTGTTATTGTTCTGTGCTTTTATATACAGTAGGTCTATGTGCATACACACAAGGCCAGCATTTGTTCTTCTTCTTACATCAGGTATATTTAAGTGTTTGGCAAATGTTCATCTCGCAGTGTTTAGGGAAGAACACGCAGTTTAATAATAAGAACAACTTGTTTTGTGCTTGGGTGAAATTGACTGTTCCAGTCCGGCCCTCCCAAAGGGATGGCAGTGGTGTATGGCCAACATATCCTTGGCCTGTGAGTATCACTGCCCCGCCCAAACTTCCCTGTTCAGCCAGACTGTGCCAAGAAGGATAATTATGTTCTTCTGCTGTCAGCCAAATTCCCACCCTGGTGAGGACAAACAAGGTTCAAGCTCAAAGAAAGGTACAGTGCACTTTAATGATGATAGCAAGTTGAAATAAAATACGGGGACCTGTCAAATATTCTGTTTAATGGAGCCTAAGGTATCATATCAGGTATAATGCTTAGCACTTTTAACAGTGCAGCCAGACTACAACCACACCCATTAAGCATTTTCATAAACCAGAAGCTACCAGAGTGTTGGGAGACTATACTTTACATATAAGAAGTTTCATATATTCATTGTGGGACATGTGCACATTTGTTTCTGTTGGGGAATTACCTCCCACTGCCGAAACAGTGGTTGTAAGCTACTGAGGTCTTCAATGCTTTTCAGACCAAGTTGACATAAACACCATTAGCACGGCAGAGGGACCCCTTATTACGTAAATAAAATTGTGTTGCTTACTGGGTCAACAATACTAGGGCAGTCTATGTTGTGCCATGTATACAAATACTTTGTAATGGTTTATTCAATGCTAAATTATTAGAATAATTAGACCTATTGACAGATTCATAAATAGTCTGTATTAATGGTAATGTGTATTTTCAGATGTGTTTAAATGTTTGGAAGAAAAAAAGGATTCTGATCAAATGATTTGTTACACTCCCAGTAACTCTGAGGACCAGCTCAATATCCCCTCTGTTGTTCAAATTCAGCGTCTATATCTTCTCGTGGTCTACTAGTTTTTGCCCATCTTGTTTTCAAGCTGAAAAAGAAAATCCAGTGTTTCTTTAATTAAGGCCTGGGTTCTGTAAAAACAAAGTTGTGCAGAACGCACCAAACAATCGGTTGATAGCTATCTCAGCCTAGACAATGCATGTACAGTTATAATAATACTAATAATATATAATGGTAAAATTCCCTCTCCATTCCCTCTTTCAAACCTACACAATGTATACAATGTCAACAGAACAACGGAATTCTTCTAAAGGCAATCTAACTCAGAGTTTACTCTTCCAGATTGGCACAAAAACAAAGTAGCACGCTCACATATAGATATAGGCTACATGTGAAAATATATGCTCTCTCTCTCTCTCTCTCTCTCTCTCTCTCTCTTTTTCTGTCTCTGTCTCTCTCTGTTTGTCTCTAACACACACACACACACACACACTCACACACATTCCAACATGTTCTTATAATGACATGTCATAGGAGGAAGCAAAGGGTGTCTTCCTCACTGTTAACTGGCGTGTAAACGCCTGGTCTTGGCGCTGAGGTTCAGGGGGCTCCTTCCGTACTCGGCAGCCCATCAGCATTGGCCTGCACAGCAGGTCCATACAATGGAGAGCCTCTGCCCCAAACAGAAGCCATTACCAGGGCTGTGAACACCCCGGTGACTATGCAAAACATGTATATGATTATGTCTCCCTTAACCCTATAATTGGAAGTTACCTGACATTCATTTAGTCTAGCCTTTTTCCTTACTTGTGCTCTCTCTCTCTCTCTCTCTTTCTCTTTCTCTCTCTCTTTCTCTCTCTCTCTCTTTCTCTCTCTCTTTCTCTCTCTCTCTCTCTCTCTCTCTCTCTCTCTCTCTCTCTCTCTCTCTCTCTCTCTCTCTCTCTCTCTCTCTCTCTCAATTCAATTAAAGTTAGCTTTATTAGCATGACAGTTATTACAACAGTATTGCCAAAGCTAGAGGGCAGGTAGCACTTAATATGAATAACAATATTACAAACAATAGGACAAATGGTCCTATAAATGGTGATGTCGATAAGAACAATAACAGTCGGTAACATTTCAAAGGGCTCTGTGTGTCTTTCAGTCTCCTCAATTGCACATCCATCAATGCAGTTGGAAGGGTTTTAGAGAAAATATGGGTCACTAGGTGACTACTAGTCAATCATCTCTTAATCTAATAGCACCCTCTGCTGGGTTTGTTTACATGGTATCATACATCGTTTCTACCAACAGATGGCGCCTAGGTACTGCTGTGCTCTTGATTACAGCGTGATCTCTCTCTCTCTCTCTCTCTCTCTCTCTCTCTCTGTCTCTCTCTCTCTCTCTCTCTCTCTCTCATAATCTGGTCTGGCGTTCTTACCCAACTGTAATATATGTAATATATTCCTGTTATTGTATAATTTTAGTATATAATATTTTGTAGTATAATATTAGTAGCAAAGTAAATATTTACAAACGTCAATTGTAAGACAATATGGACAATAAATATTGACCTAAGCACATATATGAATCTGCAATGAGGCTCATCTCTATGTTAATAATATTATTAGTTGTAGGGAATCCCTGATGTTTAACAGTGCATACTACTATTCATCTGTTGCCTACACACTGGCATGTGAGTGGGAGGTGATTTGGAGAAGTCTTTGTGGTTTTTTTTATCTATTAGTTGACAGTCACGGAAACCCAACATGCAAACCCTCTTTTACAGGTAATGAACCCAGCATGCAAACCCTATTGGACAGGTAATGCAAACTTAACCATGCCACAAAGCATGTTAAGTCACAATGAGATATAATACAATATAATGAATATAACACAAAGTTTATCATACATTTTTGTTGCAAAAATTATGATAACAACAGTAATCAATCTGCTGTGTGCTCATTTGTAGTTATTAGCGCAATACTGAGTGTTATTTGTTTTCTTTCATGTTGAACCTACAGTATATACCAACCATAACAAGAAACAGACTTCTGTAGGATGTGCGTAGGACTAGTGCTTAAATGTCTGTGTCACCCCTGTTGCAATGCCCTCAAAACAAACAGGTGTTATTAAAGGTTAAAGGGAAGGGAGGAGGGGGGTCAACGAACAGGTTTTGTTTGCTCCTGCTCTGGTCGCAAGTGGGTGGTTTGACAGTAAACTTAACAGTGCTCTCACTCTGTTCATTTCCCTGATTAACATCAGTGACCTTAACATGTCCACCCACATCAAACAAACAAGACACTGGGGTTTGGATCTGAATATTTGCTTAAGTCCAAGATTGAGTCAGATATCAGCTACCTACTACCAATGTAATGCTCTGTCTAATTTATAGGCCTAAAAACATTATCCAGCTTCAATACTTCCATACAGTTTCAGAAATGTGAGGACAGTTTGCGGAGAGAAAACTAACTGAAGAATGGAAGTGAAACATTACACGGTGAAGCTTAAAACAGCCCCTTTCCCAGAAACAGATAACTTCCAATTGAAAATTGGTAAGGCTAAAATGCCAACAAAAGGTAAAGTTGATCCATGAATGATTTGTACAATCTGTATTGGCCGTTAATTTTATTTACATAATGCAAGAATATCACATTAACACATTCACTTTCCATGCTAAAAAAAAAGCACAATATCTCTCACCTCACAAGATGAACAAACTAGATTTGTCAGTAACATGCAGCCTATATAAGTTACATTTGCACAGCAATTACTATGATCAAGAGAAACTATAACATTCCACAGGAAGTAACACAAAGAAGTCCATAGAGAACATATTAATTAAACAATGGTTGTAAAATGCATATACACAGACACATATGCTTAACTACAGTATTTTCAACAATAGCAACAGGTATATCTTGTTATATAACTGTAAAGATTTTATGCATGTCATTATTATTAAAATCTATACCATCCAACACAGTCATATAATTAGCGAATGCAATTGAGTTGCTAAATGATAAATCTCTTTCAACCACTGTCCAGCAGTGTTGCGAACTGTTAAGATTCGTAGATAAGTAGCTTACTCCATTTCAACGCAACACTGAAGCTCTGCACATTCAAGATCTCCTGAGTCCTGACTGAATCCTCCAAACAATCCTAGTTCATCTTCGGCTATGTTTTTAGCAAACCCTCACCCCGGCTGGACAATTCACTGGCCTTACGGGAGTTCGTTAGCTACACGGAAGGCTCGTACG
Organism: Typhlichthys subterraneus; assembly: GCA_027564835.1. NCBI lineage: Eukaryota > Metazoa > Chordata > Actinopteri > Percopsiformes > Amblyopsidae > Typhlichthys > Typhlichthys subterraneus. Next base: position 11,384 of record JAODUH010048608.1, read on the forward strand.
CATGGCAGTGGTCTAGTGTTAGCCGTATTCAGCAGTGGGGGGCCCTCGCACAAGGTTATAGAACTCTGTTATGGCTCCTAAATCAACATACAGTGAGCCGTTTCTCCTTATGTGGGCAGAGTCTTGTGAGTACAGTGAGGACTCTGCAAAACAGGAAAGTGATACGTAAACAGTGTGCACGCATGGTGTGCAAACGTCACCTTGTGTAAACGCACATACACAAATAGATACAGAAACTATGTGAGGCTTCAAGTTAGGGTTGTTCCTAACGAGTAATTTCCTTGACGTTTTAAACAACAACAACCTTTAATGAAGTTTAAATTTAGTACGAATTTTATCTGTATATGTTTGTAAGAAAAAAATTAAAATTCTGTTTAATCGTTAATCAAATTCCTCAATAACCAAATCAAATATTAAAATGCACCTGGAGCAAAATGACACATTTCAGTGGGATTTAAATATAGTTATGGTGAACAATACACTAATGAATATATACTAATAGTATAATACTAGCATTTCTGGTGCCGACTATTGTGGGTAGCAACATTTAATCGACTAGTCGACTATTCGGCTAATCCGGTCGACTAATTGACCGGTTGACTAATCCAATAGTTAATTTATCGACTTGTTGTCTAATCCACTGGTCAACTAGTCGACTGGTCGACTAATCGACTAATCGACTAATGGATTCGATGACACATTATCTGAAGGCGGGCCTCACCTTGCGTGGTGTCGGGCTGCTGACTGTGCTGTCTCAGCAGGGGGTGGTTGGCCTCCACCAGGGCCGAGTCCAGGCTCCAGCAGCGCGGCTGCTCCTCCCGGGACGGGTTGATAGCCTCGTGGCGCAGCAGCTCCGCGGCAGAGCCACGCAGGGCAGGGTTCTTCTCCAGGGCTCGGCACAGGAAGGAGCGCATGGCGGGGCTGCAGTCCTCTGCTATGTCCTCCAGAGGGGGCGCCTGCATGTGGATCTAGAGGGGTGCAAGGGAGGAGGGAAGAGGAATTTCAACCGTCAGAGGTAGTCACATTAGCGCCCCCCCCCCCCCAGAGGAGGGAAAGGCACTTGGCATTTGTTTCGAAAGGGAAAATAAAAACAGAAAGGTCCAGCAAAGCAATGCTCGTCTGTGTGTGTGTGTGAGTGTGTGGGTGGGTGGGGGGTGGGTGGTCTAATGCTAAGCCTCTACACTGATCTTTCCCTATGACAGCAGTTTCATGAGGAAGTTAGCGACTGTACGATTCAGATAACCAGCGCAACGGAAACCCTTTAGCAGAATAAAATGGAAGCAGTGACTGTCTGTCTGTTTGTCTGTCTGCCTGTCTGACTGTCTGACTGTCTGACTGACTGACTGCCAGCAGAGAGTGCGTTCTGCAATCAAAGACCTTATTAGTTATCATATCCTCTTATCGTGACCATGTAGGCTGAAGGTCACGCTGAACACGGTCATGGAAATATGTCTTTAGAAGAGCACTGATGTTTGTGTGAATGAACGGGAAACCTTCCTACTCGTTGACGCGATACGGCACATCGCGCCGTGGGTCAGGTATGAAAGAGTGACGTAACAGAAAGAGATTGTTGCGTGTGGATGGTGAGTTGTTAATCGGGGTACTGCTGTCATGCAGAGAGTGCATGACCCCAAATAAACTCAAATAAAGTCAGGGATGCTGGAGAAAGACTGTTATTTGATCTTTATCAACACAAAACCACCTCTCCTTTCAGTGCCAAGTCACTTCTGTATATAATTATAATTATATAATTGTTCAAGTCAATAACGTTGCAGTTTGTTGTGAAACTATAAAGTAATCTTTAGTTTTGTGTGTAACCGCTCAGTGAACTACAGCTTTCGTCTCGCACAACACACGTCACCAAAACAATGCTCTCTTCGGCTTGTGGATTGTGGCGCGACAACGTCATGACACTTACTGCGACATGGGGTTTGTAGTCTTACTAATTACATATTTTCACAGTTTTCAACACATGCACGACAAACTGAGACTTTTTTGACTCGAAGAATTATCTTTTATACAGACACACGTATGCGTGCTTCATGTCACAAAGCAAACAGGATCTAAAAATAATGTTATTCTCACCGTTGACTAAATAAGGTCCCACAACACGGATGTGACTTCAGCTCTCTTTAGGGTGCTCCCTATTAATCTCTGCCCCACCCCCCCCCGCCCCACACACACACACACACACACACACACACTGGGCACATATTGCCAAGGTTATGATAGTATTGTGTGGTGGTTTGTGTTCCCATTTACAGAGCCAGCGCTGGTAACACCGGATCACTGTTTTCCCAGCCAGCACACGGAACGAACAGCTCGCGTGATCTTACAAAAGCTGCTGACTGACAATCGCTGACTCCACCTTTAAGTGAAGCCAGTTGTCCAGCACACACACACACACACACACACACACACACTGCACGGTGCCCATACTCACAATGTAGAGGTAGGACGGGTAGGCGGGGCGTGGGTATCTCCTGACCCAGGGCGGGCTTCCGGTCTGCATGTGGATGATGGTGGTGCCCAGGCTGTAGACATCTGCCTTGGTGTCGTGCCCGCGGCAAAGCACCACTTCTGGACTCATGTACATCTGTTGGGAGGGACCGGGGGAACATTATGGAGCACTCTGATGATGCATGTGAGGGGTAGGGGGGGAGGGGGGTGGTTGGAAAGAAACTATAGTGAAAACAGATTGCTGAGAAGTGGTTGTGTTTGGAGTAGTTACACTGCTACTTCCCTCTCTAACTCTAACACTCTCTCTCACCCCTTCCTCTCCTTCTCTCTTTCCCCCCACCATCTTGTTCTCTCTCTCTCTCTCCCTCCCTCACTCCCCCAAGTCTCCTTCAACCCCCCCCCCCCACACACACACACACACACACACACACACACACACTCTCTCTCTTCCCCTCTCTCTTTCTCTCTCTCTCTCTGTCTCTCGGAAATTCCAACCTTCTCTCTAGTCGGTGTTAGTGCTGAGCCACCCCTAATAGCTGCCTATTTGTTTAAGTAAGTATTATTGCTGCTGGGTGACTGAATGACTGACTGCCTTGGGACTTTCCGTCAGACAAGCAGCAGAGACCCTTAGCTTCTCAAAAGAGAGACAGGCATGCGTGTCTCAAAAGACAGACAGGCACTGTCTGTGTTAAAAGACAGACAGGCATGTGTGTCTCAAAAGACAGACTGGCATGAGTGTCTCAAAAGACAGACAGGCATACAGTACATTGTAGAAAATGGCAAGAGTCCTTGTATAATCAAGAATGTTCCATTTATTAGGGATACAAGCCACTCTACCTAGGCAGTGTGGGCCGTGTATGAGGATCTGATCCCTCACCTCTGTTCCTCTCAGGTCTCTGGGTGTGTATGTATCATCTGTCATCTGCACCGTCAGGCCAAAGTCCACCAACACCGCCTTGTCAGACATCAGCACTATGTTGCTGGCTATGGGAGTCATGGACAGGGAGGGGAGGGAGGGGGGGGGTCATATTATGGTATGTGCCAGAAGTGTCATCTGTTTCACAAACGTATAGTGAAATATATTGGAATAATAGCAAAGATGGAGAGTTGTAATGCATTTCAATGGAGGAAAAAATGTCTTAAGTGGTCGTGTCACTAGAGCATTTTGCTGTGGAGGCTGATGTAGGCTGCAACCAGACATCTACCCTGCATGGCCTGGGACAAAGTACATTTATCCCAAAACTGTCCGCTGCAGTAATACCGTTGTGGCCTCAGACTGATTAACGTAATATTAAAACACCCATTTATATTCCTACAGAGAAATAATGGGCAATGTTACGGTGAAATCCGTGGACCTCCCCGTTGACTTACATGGAACGCTGGTCTGCATAAAGGGTGAAAAGTCCCTCCCCTCCCCCTTCCAAAAACCTGCGGAAGTGCCGTGCGTTGAACACTGTTATTCCCGTTTCTCTGGTATAGTTAGTAGATCATTGACTTGATGCTTGTCAGCCCGTGCGTGTCAGTGCGTGTTGGATTAAGTGCTCTCAAACGAGCATAAACCGGCCTGCACACCGGACGTGCGCTGTGCTTGGACTGGTTAACTTTGAACAGAATTAGAAACAGCTTTAGGAACGGAATTCCTAAAGCAACGCTGAGAAAAGTCTAACAAGCATGTATTGTATTGCAATTTCAACATTACGGTTCACAGGTAATTTAATTTTCTTCACTATCTCACCCAGCTAAAATGACGCATATTGACTGGAGGCATGCAGCATGTCGGCGGGCCAAAGCTCAAAGCTGCCCATTGACTACTAGACTAGCAATTCACTCGCCTCTCAGCACCCCAGCGGGCTGGAACTTCCAGACACCAGAGCAAGCCGTTAGGTCATGACCGGCTGACAGACAGTTCTGGAGAATGCTTTGATCCCCTGAGGCTGAGGCTGTGATTGACATCAGCTCTTGCCTGTTAGCTTCCCTTTTCCCCCCAGCTCCATCTGTCAGTAATTATCTGTGTGACCTGGTTACCTGCAAACACCTCACCTTTCTGTTTACAGGGCCAACTAACAACGTAGTATACTGGAACGCATATTATGCAAGACTGCCTTCTTGGTCATGTGGCTTTGCTTGATACACTGCTTCCTGCCCACACTTCTAAAACGCCCTCATAAACTAGTCTGTGTGCCCTGTTGTGGCTGGCGTTTGACGTCATCACATATGTTCCAGAACAAAGACTTTTCAATTAGTAGGCTACATGTGTCAATAGCTGAATAAGTAATATGTTCTAGAAAAAATACTTTTCAATTAGTAGGCTACATTTGTCAATAGCTGAATAAGTCATTCACTCCAGCAATCGTACGCAGGCAACTTATTCTGTTAGAATAATTGCAGCATCATGTCATCAGCGCTAACACTAAGGATGGCATCGATACGATATGGAGATAGGAAATCGGTCCGATACTGACTTAAATAGCTGGATCGGTATTGGACAGTTGTAACCGATCAATGGGGCTGATCCAATTAAATTAATTTACACACGTAGGTCTACTGTCAAGCATCAGCCACGTCTAACCTACCCAGGCCACACTATCAGCAGCAGGTTTCAAAAAATGCATCTTAGTCCTAAAATAGAGAATGCCTGTCATTTACTTCACAATTTAACTTTAAGCTTAATTTAACACTGGCATCCGATCCGTTCTCGGTATCGGCCAATACCCAGTGCCGGTATCTGTATTGAAGAAACTGGATCGTGCCATCCCTAGCTAACACCTTACAAAATTATCATTAAATCGTCATAATAGGGTGGAGCTGTGGCGCATGCAACAACTCCCTGCCCATATGGGCCTTAGTGCCTTGGGAGACCCGGGTTTGAATAATTTCCCAATCCTTCACGATATCGCACTCCCACTTATTTCCTGTCTCTCTCAATTGTCGTTTCTAAAAAGAAAATAGTCAAAATAGTTGCTAATAGCCTAAACAATAATAGTGCTTATTAGTCCTAAGCGCAGGACGGACATCCCCCCTCCACACCATAGGTCTTGGTTGCGTCTGTGCTTACGTTTAATGTCATGGTGGATCACGTTGTGAGAATGCAGGTACTCCAGGCCCCGCAGCACATGCTTGGTCACCCAGATGATCTCAAACTCCCTCATGGGCCCACAGCTGTCCAGCTTCTCCAGGACGGAGCCCCCTTCGCCCGCCTCCATGAACAGGTGGACGCTCTGCTCCCAGAGCAGCGCGCCGTAGAGTTCGGCAATGTTTTCGTGGCGGAACTTGGCCTGGATCTCAACGTCGGCCGCTTTAAAGTTCTCTATGGGGATCTGCAATAATAATGACATAATGAGAATGTACGTTTTAGTCACTGCATGGCTTGAAGAGCCCAAAAACATATTAAAGTATATACTCTGACAAAGACAATAGCCCAAAGGCGTTGGTGTCCTAGCCCATACATTAAAAGCTTTTTTTCTTTTACTAATCCGCTTGAGTGCCTTGTTTTTTGAAGCCGCATTACCACTTGGTCACTCATCATACTGGTTTTCTGCGCCTTCAATCTTTTTTGAATATTTGTCCTCTGAACAAGAGCACCGGTGGATACAATTATAAGTGAACCTGAAGCACTCCTGCTATTACTGTTTCTCAAAGTATATACTATATCTATCTATCTATCTATCTATCTATCTATCTAACTAACTATCTATCTATGATTTTAAAGATGCACAAAAGATGCTAAATAAACAACTGCCTCAGTTTAAGTGTTTTATCGGTGTAATATTAGCATGCCACGTAAGCATAGCACATTAAAACCAGTAACCACCATTCACTGTCTGCACCTGACTCTGACCTGACTGGCTCCTGACATTGCTGCTGATGTCTTGAGATTATGTTAAAACAAGGCAGACAGTTTAGTACATTGTCCCTGCTCTGCATCACTTATGCATCTAGAGAGTCTATTTTTTGGACTTTCTGTCAGGTTTCCATGCTGTGATATTTGCCAATATGCACCATTTCTGATTGCTTAAAATAGTAAAACAGAAAACAGAAACGGGTCGCTGATGAAACACAGTTCCTATTTTGCAACATGCCATTAAAGGACAATGACAAACAACATGTATTGACATAAGGTTTAATATTAAAAAAAGATGTGAATAACTGTACTTGGCTGATACAAATCTTGGCAACGAAGCAGAGGGATTATGAGAATGCTATTGAGGCTGGATTCCAATCATTGCTGGGAAGAACTCACCAGTTTGCATGCCATTCTCTTTCTTGTTTTTGTGTCTTGGGCCAGATGGACTTTCCCAAATGAGCCCTTTGGAACAAGGCCAGTCCTGTAATTCTTATACGTCAATTTCCAGGGAAAGAGGACCACATCAATATCAATCTGGTAGCGTCCATTTTTCACAGCCATGTCCTTCTGCAAACCGATTACCCCCAAAAAAATATTTTGGTGTTTTGAGTTTGAGAGTGTATGAATAGTATATTAAAAACACATCATCATTATTATTATTATTATTATTATTATTATTATTATTAATAATAATAATAATAATAATAATAAACTTTATTTATATAGCACATTTCATACAGAGGTTGCAGCTCATATTGCTTCACAATTGAATAAATAAAGAAACCAAAAGGATGAAATGGTCAAATTAGAAGTCAACAATATATAAATATTACATAAACAAAACAAAAAAAAGAGAATGAGACAGAATATTGTAAAAAAAATAGTAGCTACCGTACCGGTACATTATTTTGAAGCATACAAAAATGTAGACAAACTGTTCCTTAGAGGCAGATCTCCTTTATGCCTCTAATGGCATTGTCTCGTATTGAACACAAACAAACGCGAGACATTAGTATTATTTCTCACGGAGAACTAACAAAACGAACTCAGACAAATAGGATCGACAGAAAAGGTCTCACCTTATTAAGCAGGACCCCCATCTCCTTGGGCAGATGCTGCAGGGAGGCCTGTTGCATGTTGGATATCAGGTTGACAAATGACAGAAGGTCTTGCGTCGTTCCGTATCGCATGCCGCCAGCCCCAACACAAGGGCTTGCAGGATCCACCGCCTCCTCGTTCTCGTCCATCTCTTCCTGAGAAGCTAGGCTTTCTTCTTCAAACGACAATCTGCCCCCTTCCTCTGACTCTTGTTCAACGTGATAGAAAGTGTCGATAATATCCTCTATGTTCATGTGAGCCAAAAGGAGTTCCATTCCGCTGTCATAGCTGTACTCCATCTTGATTCTTAACGTGTCCTCTTCACGCTACATTGGGAATATTACATACAGTTTTGGTCATTTTTGTTCTGTGAGACTTCCACGACTATGCAACTTCAGATTGATCAGATCTACGGGACAGCGTGTTAGCACCGCACGTTAGAGGCGGGGGGTGGGTGCATGTGATCTTTTCCAGCTGATCATGGGATTTTTACACAGTCTGGGAAGTCCCAGCAAAGCAGCTCTCTATGGCGTGAAATCAGTGCCACGAGACAAAGCTCTGTAATAAAGATTTGTGTGCTTGCAAACAATGTTTGTGTACTT
>JAODUH010048619.1:0-19383 GCA_027564835.1 Typhlichthys subterraneus
ATATATATACACACACATTATAGATAGAGAGATCATATATATATACACACACACAGTATATATATATATATATATATATATATATATATATATGTGTGTGTGTATATATGTGTGTGTGTATATATATGTATATGTATGTGTGTGTGTGTGTGTATATATATATATATATATACACACACACAGTATATATACAGTGTGTGTGTGTGTATATCTATGTATATGTGTGTATATATATATGTGTATGTGTATGTGTATATATATATATGTATGTGTGTATGTGTGTATATGTATATGTGAGTGTATATATATGTATGTGTGTGTGCGTATATGTATATGTGTGTGTGTGTATGTATGTGTGTATATGTGTGTGTGTATATATATATATATATATGTGTGTGTGTGTGTATGTATGTATAATATATATATGTATGTGTATGTATATATATATGTATATGTGTGTGTGTGTGTGTGTGTATGTGTGTGTGTGTATGTATATAGATATATAAATAAATAAATGTATGAGAGAGAGATATCGATCAAAACAGCCAGACAGAAGGAACAGGAATGACGAGGGACCGGAGAGGAGAGAGATGTATTCGGAGGGTTCTAATGTCTGTATCAGCGGGAAACTACCGTCGGTCCTGATACTCCAGAGAAATGAAATCCATGGCATCAATCTCTCCAGTGGAGGGTTGCCAGCTTGGCCCAACTTCCTCACCCCGAGGCATAATGGCTATAGGATGTTCTGCCCCCACAGACCTCCTGTCACCAACATGGTATACGGTGGCAGACATAATGTACATAGACATACACATAGACGTGCAGTACCCAAGGTGTGGGTATGCAGGTTCATGCGCGTTCATGTATGTGGTGTTTTTAGCATGGGCATGTGTTGTTGCTCTATGTAGTATGTGGCGTTTGTCGCGCTTGTCCTCCGTGAGTCTTAAACTGCTTAGCGGGCATTCATGTAAAAGCTATTGCTATAGCTGTCCAGGACGATGCGTGTGAACATACAGCTGAAAATTAGTGGACCTGTCCGCAATGTATTTTGCTCCCCTAGTCTTACTAGAAACAGTACTAATTGGCGGCTTACAATGAGTTGACCATGGTTTGTGTGGTCAATATTGTGTGTGTGTGTATTGTTATATATACACAGTGTGTGTGTGTGTACAGTATATACATGTATGCACTATGTGTGTGTGTACAGTATATACATATATACAGTATATAGCCCAACGTTTAATTTGTCTTCCTCCAGTAGACCCTCAATATGTGGAGATACAGTATAGTTATAAAAGGTAATTGCAGTTTTACTAAACACAATTGCCAGCACATTAACTTCTGCATCATTCCATTAGTTTTCCATTTAATAGCCTCATAATTTGAATGTAAAGCAGTTTAAGTAATTAAGTGTTAATTGACGTTAATCCATTGTATAACATAATGAAACATAATATATAACAGAATCTCCTTACACTACAACTGCTGTGTGTGTGTGTGTGTGTGTGTGTGCGCGTGTGTGTGCTTGCTGTATAGGAAACACACACAGCACTGTGTTTACTAAAATGCTGTACCTTTGGGAATAAAAGCTATACTATAGTCAGTCATTTTAGAGAACTCTTGTTGATATTTTAACTCGATCAGATTTTAACTCATTTAAGTTTCATAAGGTGCTTCCTCAGACACTCAGAGCCTCCACCATTTTTGCTTCCATTGAACTACATCTTGTAATTATCTTTGCCGGCACCTTTGAAACCATCTCACACACAAGCAAATTCATCCAATCATTACGTCACACACTTGACTACATATCCCATTCTGTGTTGCTCTTAAGTGCGTTATTAAGTGTATAGGTCAGGTTTGTCCATACATCATGCCTGCGTCGTAGGAGACGTTTCTCCTTACCTCTTCCTTTGAGCAGAGGTGGCAGCGCAGAGAGACGGAGCTCTGAATTCCAGCAGGGTTTCGTAGCACACTTTCTCCATCTCATGCCGTTTTACTTACTGTACAGTGAGCTCACGGAGGAGAATGTGTCATGGTATATCTGTCGGGCGTGCGGTAAAGAGCTGTTAGAGACTCAGGGTATAAATCGCAGGGCCTAAGTTGCTACGCACCAGAGAAAAGTCCCTTGACAGGCACTTGAGAAGTCACTCCGTTACTGCGTTAGTTACGCTGGTGGGCTAACAGCAGCTCAGCAACACAGCGGTAATAATAATTAAACCCTTGAGGTAATAGCAGATCGTCAGCGACTGTAACTGCTTCATATTTAACAACAGCCTAGCACAATTCCTCTTCTCCCTGTCCAGCCTTGGAACAATTGATTTATGTTGATGCATGCTTTCATGGTATATTGATGGAAACATCCTCTCTTCAAAATATACTTGGTCATGCATGCTCGATAGATGCTTGACTAGCAGGAGCACAGTTGTGGTGTGTAATGCTGCCCTAGTCACGCTGATTGCTTGCTTAGCAAGCCAAGCAGCCGTAGCAAATTGAGGGACCTAAAGCAGACATGAACACACACACGCACTCAACCAAACACACACACACAAAGGTGAGAGAATGTGTTCTAGCGTTCCAAGGGCAAAATGTGTTTCGACTCGGTAAATTGACTCCACCAATCACATGCTGAGCCTGACACTGAAATATATCAACGTATGATTTACGTCTCCCTGATAAACACACACACAGTACACATGCATACAGCACACAATGTCTCACACACACACACAGTCCAGCTGACAGGCGCGCACACACACACACACACACACACAGGTATACACATGCACATTCAGTACACACTGTCCAAAGCTGATGAGCTCAGCAGGACAGGAGCCTCTTCCTCTTCATCATTTATTTACACAGTGAACTGTGTGACTTCCCATAGAGCAAACATTTATTCACAGCATTCTTCGATTTCCACCCACAAAGCTCTTTTTGACCTCTATAGGCATGGACGGGCCTGAGCACAATGAATACCGAGGGTCAGCCATGTTGTCCGTCTGACTCTGGTGACTGCTGAGAAAAGATGTGTGTATGGATGATGAACACCAACGACCCATATCAACAGCATGAATAGGCAAACTGAATGTGTGAGATTCAGGGAAGTCTCTTTTGAAAGAGGCATTGAACCACAACACAGTTTATTTTCCTGTCATGAACTGCCGAATGGCAGAATGACAAATAGCAAGAAATATAATGACCCGGTAATGTATTGTTAAGTAACGGAATTGCCTTTTTGTCTCGCATGAAGATGCAGAGAATAAAATAGCAATTTAAGAAAATAAATGTAACTCAAAGTGCATTGAAGTTGTAGTGTGCATGGGGTCTTGGTAAGGACGTGTGTCTCGAAATGAAAGAGCTCTTTGAGCTTTTGATGAAAGTTCAACTGAAATCTCGAACTGAATAGGCCTCGTCTGTTGTTGTCTGTGTGTGAGCTTTATGGTTTTCGCGATATAAATGACATCTCAACCAATGGCAACATCATTAGCATGCCATTGCTGTTAATGGATGATGGGGAGGCATTTTCATGGCCCATTGCTGCCCCGTTTTCTGGCACAAGAACGGAGGGTGTGTCGACACATAACTTACCTCATTTGTATGTTTGTGCATTTGTCATCATCGGCTGTGCAGTGGGAACAGGAACAATAATGGAACATTGTGAATTGGTACACTTGAATTATATTCTCCACAACAGCCACCTCAGTTGAATGGAGTAGCAATATGTTTCTCATAAGCTATGTGCTGTACCTTAGTGTGTGTAGATAGTAATATACTATATTAAACACACAACAATAAGCCATGTAATGTTTTGAGGATTTACGCCTAATATGCACTATGAAACTAAATAGTCTCATGATGTTTCACTGTATGGACATTATGTATGTGTCACTAAACCCCTAAATGGAAAGCCTTTATTGAGCAAGAAGGTGCTTTTATTGCAAATAAATGAAACATGTATTAAAAGTTAAAACTTTTCTCATTTCAGCAGCCTTTTCTCATTTCAGACAACTGCAGCACTGATTTACTTGCACAATGTGAGCCTCGTATTTAACCTAGGCCAGCTCTGGTAGAGCAGATGCCCTGAGGAGTTAGTGGCTTCAACATAAGTAACAGACACAATCTATGTAGTTAATATACTACGTAGTAAATGAGACGTTTACCAGAAAATGGGCTGACCAGCAGGCACGAGCACAAGAAGAGACTAATATGACACTGTGTTTATGTATTATGCCGTTTTTGCACAATACAATTCAATTCACTATATAATATGTTCATATAAACCTGAAGATTAATGACTCGGTTTATGGTTGGGTATTGATCTATCAATACCAGCCGAGATGCGTATTTTTTCAAAAGCGGAGTAAACTAATGAAAAAATGGGAAACCACCGCACCATGTTCAGTAATAAATACATTCTGTGGGATATAGAAATAAATTGAATTGTACAGTATGGCATCTGGGCATGTGACTGGCTAAATTGCTTTCACAAAAGCAATTTTATTTTGGTTTAGTGCCTCACTAATCATTGTTAATAGCTTTTCTATTTAAATAGGCTTAATGTGGTTTGGTAGAAAACACTCACACCGAAATTCTAAACTAAATCAGCACAATATTAAAGTGGAGGTCAGGTTTGAGTCGTGCTCATAGTCATACTTCTTCCAGAGCACCATGACGAAGACTTTGTGAACTTTAGGGCCTTCCCATCATTGGCCTCTGCATCATCCCCTCAATGTCAGCACTCAGCTGTTCCCCGGGGAATGGCACGACATTCCTTCCCCCAAAGCACAAGTCTTCTTGCCTGGGCACAATGCTGACATCTTCCCTCTCTGGCTTCTCTCTGCCCTGGCAGCTATAATCTCTTGATTTTGCAGTGCGCACTTCCGCACAAAGGCCACTCAGCGAGAGACGACCTTGAACTGTGCTGCTGCTCAAAGCCTGTTTGAAACGTCGGTTGAGTCGGTTGAGTCACTGTGAGCACCAGGCTAGAATTGGATGGGTCCCCAAGATAGTCAACGTCCCGTAAAAGTTAGTAGTAATTTGTGTTACAGTGGGTTGGCTGAGCTACTACCAATGTGAATTAGTCATGTATGAAGGGAACACGGGTTTAAGGATGGGAAAAGGTCAAGGTCATTTGGTAGCATAGTGCATGCTAAAGTGTACACCTCTCTAAATTAAATGAAGCCTGTTTTCCACCGCCACATTTTTCAACGTGCGATCATTCTTACGCTTGTTTGGCGAGATACAAACAGTTTCATGAATCACACGTGAGTGCTATCTATATAAGATGGATTCTGCACTCGGATCTGCACTGGTTTCAACGTTGGATTGATAAATGAGGGCCAATGAGCGCTCTTAAATGTACTTACTTTTGTATATATATATATATATATTTGTTTTTCATAGGCCTAGTCTGTTTTTAGCTATACATGGTGGCAGGCCCACCTCGCGGTGGCTGTGGGGGTTTCCCAGCCGCCACTGGTTCTTGCCCTTGTTGATTGTTATTGATTTCACCTGCTGTAACGTTCTCTTAATGTCTATTGACAATAAATTCCTGTATGGTTTTATTTTGTCGCTCTTTCCTTTCAATACGGGTCTTTTATTTTGCCGTTTTCCTGGCGGAACAGGAAACTCGTCTAAATGTGGCATATTGACTAGAGTACGGAAGGCGAATGTGCCTGTCTGTAGCTGATCAAAAACCTTTGGTTGATTAATTAAGCACCTAGCTGGAATGGGAACAAGGCATTTGATGCCCACACATGCATACACACTCAAACACACACGTGTTTACTGTATATACACACACACGTACAGTACACACATGAATATATTTTATACACACACACACACAAACACACATGCATATACTGTGTACATATACACACAGAAACACACATGCATATACTTTATATGCACACACACACACGCACATGCGCACACACACAGAAACACACATGCATATACTGTATATATATATACACACACACACACACATACACACACACACACACTCTCGTGCCCCTCCTGCCCAGCAGCTTGTGCACACATCACACGTGCAACAGCTTGGCTTCCCGTCGACCTTGAGGAATCGATGCGGATGTGATACAGAGGGGCTGAGTGGTCACGTGTCAGCTCATAAATAAGAATGAAGGCTGGCCCCGGGACCCCTGGGAAGGGGAGGGGGTGTAGTGAGGCATCAAGAAGCGCCATAGCAGGATGACCCACGGCGACACAGACTTCCTGCCTACCCTGGCAGTTCCACCCCACACACACATATGGAGATGAGTTATCGCCCACTCACCCACCCACCCAGGGCTCCCCGCTCCCGCCTACTGACCCAGGGGAGGTATCTTGAGTCGAGGGACATTCTGTTCGCCGGCCCCCACATGCCACCGTGGTGCAGGTCCGCTGTAAATTACATTTGGAGTCTTTTATGACAGAGCGAAAATCTTGCAGGCTGCCAGTTACAGACACATGCCCTGTCCATATTGATGCTCCAGCCTCGAGACTTCATTTGCCCGTTACCGGCGCTCATATAAAGGCATGGTTAGTCATTCTCGAGAACACTTGCTGAATTCTACCTAAGATAAAAACCCTTCTTCCTTCAAGGCCATAGGGTGCTCCTTCAGAAGCTCAGCATCAACACATTGGAAACGCATTGAGAAGGCTAGGAGATGGTAGTTGTGTGTGATCTGCACTGATTTGTTTATGTTCATATGTACGGAGCAAGGGCTGTGTAGAAGTATAAGATTATATTTTCAGCACAGTCAGAACGGTAAGATATTGCAGGCCGCAAAGAGATATTTGGTGAATTTGACAAATTGCTTACTATACCTTTTGAAATAAAAACTTTTAATTCATTAGTTGGTAGAAGTGGTCCTTTTTTTTGTGAACTGCAGGGAGTTATTTTGTGAATTTGACAAAATGTGCATTCACTTGCAATTGTTTACTATACCTTTTGAAATAACTTTTAATTAATTCATTATTTGGTAGTTTTTTTTTTGTGAACTGCAGCGAGTTATTTTGTAAATTTGACAAAATGCGTATTCGCTTACAATTGTTTACTATACCTTTACCGCAATCACACATCTGTGATCATTTGTGCGAAGCTGGCGTGGTGGCGGGAGCTGTTTTCCCATTAGCTTTCCCCGCATGGTGCTGTCGTTCTGCTCATCACTCACCGCTCTGCCCTCTGAGCTGATACAGCCATTAGGTATTGATAGAGCCGCTGAAAAATAGCCCTCATAGCAAGCAATCTGCCAACACCACCTATAAGTCAGCCTCGGGTCTATACAGAGGCTTAATGGTGCTTAATGCCCACAAAACAGCCTATATATCACACACCAATTAGGTGTGGTCATTGAGAATACAGCAAACTTGTTTCTACAGTATACCTTTTATTTTTTTGTTGTTGTCACGATTACATTTGATAGATTGTTGCCTCAGGTTAAATTACACGCTTCCATGTGTCCTCTGTTAATTGGTATGTGTTTTAAAATGCTGGCTAACATGCCGTGAATGGTCACAAGACTACTAGCCTATTCATCTTCTTCTGGTTTTACACGCCACTGGTCACGTGATACAACTGTCAATTTATTTTACAATAGTGAACTAAGTTAAAATAGCCTGCTATCAGTTGTTGTATAAAATGCTTTGTTGTTCAATAAAATAACTAATAGTTTTCTGCATTTTGTTCTTTGTAAATAGCTGTAACATGCAAAACAATAATATCTACAATACCTCTGGAGACATGCAGACATGTGTTTACTGTAAGTGAGTGTCTATGGGGGGGTGTTGTGTGTTTATTGTGTTATGCGTGCGAGAGCGAGTGAAAGATTATGTATACCGGGCTGTGCTGAACAACATGTTTGATGTTGTTGTGTGGAAAAGGATAATCCTCGTCTTTCTGACATGCCATGAGAGAGAGAGAGAGAGAGAGAGAGCAAAAAGAGAGAGAGAAATATAGTGCTGTTATGCAAATTCCAGACTAGTTAATACGATTTTAGTAGAAGGGGGAAGTGAACCGTAGCAGGCAAACGAGGCCTTGTGGTCCTCGTTGACACAAGCCCAGCAGGCGGGTGACCAAGTCTTTCATAGGATCTATTCGGGGTTATGGAGGTAGTATACTGCGGTTGTGACATTGTGATTTTCATGGTCAGAGAGACCAGAGGGTTATAGAGAGTGTGTCCGATGACATGTGCAATGACACCAATACAGGATCTAACAGTCTGGGTTTAGGGCGTCTATATAATTGCTATGGTAACATTGTGACCTTGGGCCCGATAATACGGGACTGGGTGCGTTACACTCCGCGGGATTACATCCTGCATTGCCATTTGGGAAAGTTACGGGTGTAGACACGGGTGGCTCTTCTTAACATCACTACACGACTTGGCTGTAAATGGTAGCGTTCTATGCTGTCCGTACTTTTATAAAAAGCGTGTTTTTTTTCCACATGGCCTACTGAATACACTGAAGCAGAGCTTTAGGTAGACTGAGGAGACGGATGAAAAGAGGAGTGGAAGGAATACGGTACTGTATGCAGAGGTGGATCTTTTAGAATAGATAAGTTTAGAGTAGCTCACAAGCTAACCGGTAGAGTAGCCTACGTTTGAGAATGAAATACTGTAACACTATCGACAGCAAGCCTGTAAATGCATCATTCTTTTATTAATTGTCCTGGTACGAACTACTCACAAAAAATGTCTTGGCTAGAGATTGTACAAGACAAATGTCCATCGATTTTAATACCGCCTCTTTTTTAAGGTGGACTGATTGTCCTCAGTTTCTACGAGGTAGGCTACACAATAGACTCCCTTAAATATATTGTGTACTCGCCTAACTCTAAAATTAGACTCGCCTGAAAAGTAAACCACTCAGCCGAGGCGTGCGGTGAGCCTAATTTACAGCCCTTAAATTAGTGAGCTGTCAATCAACGCTATAGGTAATTACTGTACAAAGACAAAGAAAAGTGTATTTAAAATAGTAATAGGAATTATATGCATTCATTTAATTTCCAAATTCGGTATAGCATTTTTTTTTTTTTACATTTTATTTCCATTTAGGATATTATATTATTTTACGTTATTATTATTATTATGATTATATAACCTTATTGTCATTGCATAATACTGCGACAATACAATGAAATGCTGTCCAACCCAGGTGGAGCAATAGTAGGGCATTAGGAACGGTATGTACAATTTCCAGTCTAGTACCACATACAGAATAGTATGAATGGAGTAAGAATGGAGCCTAAAAGTAGTACGTATCCATGTATAGTATAAACAGTGGATACAGTTGAGTAATATACAGTTAGTGTATATATGATAAAGAAAAATGTCATTCTAATTTTGTCCATGGAGCCCTGCATACTCAAGTACAGTGACACTGTCTCATATTCATTTGAGATGCTTTTAGCCCTCCAGGAGGAATTACTGAATGCTTGTGGTCGTTGGGTATGAAATCTTTAGACCATTTTACAGTCATTGTATTAATTATACAGATAATGATACTGTGCACAAAGCAATACACATACATATAGACACTAGATGTAAATGATGACAGACCAACACCCTGCCATCATTCAAACAGGCCTTCAGTACCTTTTCAAGCTTCTGGTACGTTCCCCTTCCATTGCTATGACTCCCCTTGTCTCAGCCTCTTACATCCATGAGCACTACGCCACATGAGGTCATGCTGAACGTCTGACATTAGCAATTATCTATTGTGATGAAAAGACAACTCTCTTTCTATGTGTGGTATTTTCTTTCTTTTTTTATTGTCAGATTATATCGTTTTTCTTGCATACAAAGCCAAACAATTGGTTGTTTGTTATGATCTGCTGGAGTTGCAGCCCAAAGATGTCACGGCAGCTCCCAGTACCCACTCTTGTGGCAGAAGACCATAAGCGAGAACAGTGTTACAATTCCCTTCTTGAAACACTAAGAGGGGCGAACTAGAGGAGAACACTGAGAAAACGAGTGGGACTGGTTGAGAAAGCTGTGAAAATAACCAGGAAATGAAAAGTACTGAGTTGAAAGGTGGGGTGAAGCAAGGTAAAGTGTTAAGGAAAAATACAGTCAGAACAGTTAGTACATTTAATAGATACATTTTAGAAGAGAAAGAATAGAAGTCTCAAGTGACACCGGAAATCTGACCATTGAAGTCCCTGATGGCTGCTGGGTAATCCGGACGGACATTTCTAGGGTGCAAGCAGAATTTTTAATGGGATCCTCGCCGTCTCAGAGGGGCGTGGCAGCAGATATTTCACATCAGCGGATGGAGCCTGAGTGCCTCTGCCGTCCCTTTGAGCTCTAAGCTCCAGAAAGGCCCTGATACAGCAGGATAACATGTCACCCACATGGATGGCCAGTGTCAGCAAGTTGTTGCAGTGGACATGCAACCTCCGTGAATACTGTGCTATGTAACATGACGTGGATGAGACGTACTGTGCTGCATCCATGATACTGTACAAACAGTGGCCATGCTATTATGTACACCTACTGTAGCAATGTGGCTGATCCTGTGAGGTCTTCTGCTACTGCAGCCAATTTAATGCAGTTCTCGTTCGACATGTCAAGTTATTTAGATACCCCCTTTATAAAGGTTAATAAGTCATTCTCGAGAACGCTTGCAAAATTCAAACTTGAATAAAAACAAAAACACCTCTCCCTTCAATGTCATACTGTAAGGTGCTCCCTCAGAAGCTCAAAACACATTGGAAACACATTGTGAATGCTAGGATATTGTTGTTGTGTGCAGCATGCACCACTTTGCATTCCTGTTTTAGAAGTAACTGGCTATGTGTTCAGCATGCACAGAGAATGACAAGCTACTGTAGCAGATCGTAAGGAGATTTTAGGTGAATTTTGGGTGCATCGCGTACTATACCTTCAATCACATTTCAGCCTCGAAGGCCTGCACAGGTCTACATGTCACAATTGAGTTGTGTGTTATGAGACGCACCACCTTTCAACCTGCTGCTTGAAACCTCTAATTGACAACGTGTTTTCTGCTGGACTTTAGAATTTCTTTTTCCACCACGTCATTCTCTGTGAACTTTACTGGTGCGTACATTTAAGCTCCACCCATGTCTATCATCAGCATCCATTTCAGTCAGTCATTCCACAGCGTGGTGATATTTGCCGTGAACAGCAACTGAACCACTTGAACTGATGTCTGCATGCATTTCATGCACTTTGTTGGTACCACCTCATTGGCCGATTAGATCTTTGCTTATTTGCACAGATATTTGCAATGTTCGTGTACACATACAGATACATGATATGTGTCAACGCGTTCACATATTACCAGTGTCTTGAGGAAACCTCTATCACCACAAGCATGAGCAGAAATATTACCCCACGGCTAGGGCTGTCGCGGTGAAGAAAATGTCCTTGCGGTGATTAAGGGTGCCCCAATACCACGGTCTGCGGTATTATCGCCATTTTTTTGTTTTTGTTTTGAATGGTCAAGTTCGTTGAGCAGAGCTTCCGAAATAGTGTGATTCTAGGTAATTTATAGACAACGTGATCTCAGTCCGTGGTGAGACAATTGTGCAACATCATTTGCTTTCACCCAGTTTAGTAGGCCTACTGGTAATCACGTGTAACTTCGTCCGGCAGATGTTGGGCCAAAATATCAGATGGGAAATTAATTATTAAATTAAGCATATTAAATAAAGCATATTAGAGTAAGATCAAAATCCTATGGCGCGCCAAGCGTAGCCTACGGTACACCGCCTTGACTTAGGTAGCATGTAGACAGAAAGAAGTGATGGCACAGTTTCGGTTTAACAACCCGAAAGATTAGGGGACAACATATTCCATTTTCTTTCCCAAACTAAATGCAGATATGTCCCAAAAGAATCACTCGAGTGTGTCTGCGATGCACGATGCACTTCCCAGCCTAAGTACAGCACTTTACTTAACTGTAGTAAAGTGCTGTAAAGCTTAACGTCTGAGTGTCGTAAATACATACACTCCCAAAGGCTACAACCATGAATGTATTATAAGAAGCTACAACCGGCTAATGTAGGGCTGGGGGAATTTGTGCTTAGATAGCACACACGCCCTAGATCAGACGTCATATTTGATGGGCTAGCTAGCCTCATGAAAAAAATAAAATGTAAACATTGCGGTTTGCGGTACTGGCGGTTGCTTTCCACGGCCTGCGGTTGGGTTAGCAACACCGCGGTATTCCAATTTTGCGGTTATCGCGACAGCCCTACCCACGGAAACCCATGTGTAATGTATGTCCTTCAGAGCAGTGCTATAGCCACAGACTGTGCTGTGTATGCCGACTATTCAGTTAGGCAATGAGACAGGACCTTCAGCCGTCGTTTTAGGAATGGGTGCATCTGGGTATTTGAGGGGCTGCCTATATACGGTACCATACATGCACACTCAAATTCCATGTAATATGTGCATATACTGTACTTGGTAAGAAAATGGTGTTTACGCCATTAATTTAATGACTCATGCTGTATTGATTAGGTGACCAAATATTAGTATGTTATTCACTTTGATCAGTGTTGGGCAAGTTACTCAGAAATTGTAATGTTACTAGTTACTTATTACTCCTTCAAATAGTAATGATATTACTTAGTTACATTACTACAGTATATTACTTTAACAATCACTACCCTGCCTCACCCATTCCGAAAAATGACAACCTGTGTAGCCAGCTCGTTTTATAATTTAATCCTCTTTATTGGAACAATAATGAACCTTAGGAGTCAATCATCCAAAGTGAAAACATTGCAGCCTCTCAAACCAGATGATTGGACAGGCTGGTTCAATTAGCCTACCCTAAGTTTGTTAGGACCAGAAATCTCATTCTTGTAACGCAGTAACTATTAGTTACCTGTATTAGTAATTGTAATATTATTACTGTTTTGGAAATAGTCATTAGTTACAATATTAGTTACTGAAAAAGTAATAACATTACAGTAACTAGTTGCCCAAATAACTGCCCAACACTGACTATGAAATGAATGACTACCTTCCGCTACTCCTCTGAAATACAGTACACATATCCCACTGCACAAGCAGTGTTTGTACAATGACGCATGCACCCACGTGTTGCTGTTGCTGGTAAGAAGTAAGAAGTAAAATGAAACTGGTTCGTTTTTTCTAGTAGCTTTTCTGCCCACCCTTATACAGTACACTCTGGCTTTGAAATAAATGTCAGTCTGATAGGGAAAGCCACTCATCGGGGACCAGCATTTTGTGGAATAAGATAGAGGCAGAACCAGAGATTGTACATCAAGGGGCCATGCTGTACATTATAGTGTCGATATCTCAATCTCCCCTTGTCTGCGATGCCTTTCTACAGTGCTGTATCAGCTACTCTGTTCTCCCCTCTCCAGAGAAAAAAGCAGTCAGAAAGCTATTTACTTGTCGCTTTGATGTAGCTTGTAGCTGGAAGAGCTTACAGTCTTTCCAAAGCCTTCTTTTCCAAAAATTAAATAAAGTCTCCTGAGAGTTGTTAGGGCGATATGACAACTGCCTTACTGGAGCTCATGAACTTAAACAAACCCTTAAATAAACTCTTATTAACTTGTGGGTGGAGGCATTAGAGCAACAAAAGGTCAGGAAAGGTGAATTACCTGAGAGAGATCAATACATTTCTCCTTGAGGAAAGCAGAAAACATCATCTTTGTGGATCTCCAAAAGCAGCTAATTAATTTAAAGCCATAACTAGGCTGAATTCTCCCTGTAGCCATCGGTCACATGCTCTGGGATTTGATTCTGTCACAGTTTGTTTTAGGTTTAAATAATTTCTCGTCCTCAGACAATACGAATAGTCGGCACCTCTAATTAATATGAGTTCAAGCTTAATTTTGTGTATAAAAATAAAGTGTATTTTATGTGATGCAAAATGGGTTCAGAAATGCTGAGACAAGATCACACGGTCTCATTTTACATGTTGTGTTTTTCTGTTGTGTGTTCAAATGTCTGTGGTATTTCAGATGCCTGTTTTGCTCTATTGAAATGATTGAATTGAGGGTGTGCACAAACTAAATGCCAGCCTTTATGTGGAATTCCATGGGCTCCTGTAGCACAATGGCTGTCTACAGGTGTCAAATACCCTTGCTCTTATCATATGCCAAATTACAATATTTAAAATATGGTGTTTGTGTGCGTGCGTGCACGTGTGTGCATGCGTGCGTACGTAACTGCAGTCTTGTCAGATGGGTTCTGCAGCCAGATAGTGATATCCTGTGATAGATCAATCTGAAGCATGGATATGAATCTGTTACCTCTGATTTACTAACCATCAATTCTGCAGCCACCTGAGAGCTATAATTTTTGGATTTAATAAATCTTCTCCTTATAGACACACATTTAAAATGTGGGACGACTCCGGAGTAAATGCTATTACTGTTGCCAAATATATATTTAAAAATTGTTCTTATTTTTTTATAATGATAAATGTGCTTGTGATGAATGAATGCAATAAGAATCAGAGTCTTTATTGAGCTCTACTAGCCTATTTTAAGTAGCTGCAAGTGTGAACATTTTACATTTTTTATTGTATTTTAGCTTATTAGCTTTCTTGTTGCCTTGGCTCATATACATAAAAGTTTGCTCTGCTACTTCAAACCAATTATCAGTGCACCAGTGAAAAATAGATTCAGAATGTAATCAAATAAACCGCATTATTGAGCGTTAAAATTCTCTGTGTAATAATCTCGAGTTCAGAAGGGTTCAGCTTGGCTGACATCCAGCCCCGAGATTGATGAAACTTCTTCACCACCACGGCCCAGGACCATTTCACCTGCCAATAAATTAATATTCAGACGGCTCTTTTAGTTCCTATTTGCTTATCGATCACAGATTTTCATCAAGTCCATGTATTGAAGGATCCCAGTGAAGAAACCATGAATTGCAAGTAAAATAGCACCCAGAACATAAATCAGACCACACCATGGACGGCCTTCCTACAAGGACCCCTTCCTCTTCCTCACCACCTTTAACCTGCTCGGCGCTGCCATCATAAATCATGACCGCAGGGCTGTGATGTAGTATGTGATTGGAGATGTGCAGCGTGTGTTTAGATCTGTGCCTATGTACACTATGTGTCATTATAAGGTCCACTGGTACTGTGTTAATAAAGATATAGTAAGCGATTGTAAGCAACATAAGAAACATATCTAGACTCAATCTTTCACTTTCATACTCAAGCCCTCGTCACGTCCCATCTGGATTACTGCAACTCTCTTCTTTCTGGCATCCCAACCAAAATTCATCAATCACCTACAACTAGTTCAGAACTCTGCTGCCAGAATCAGATCACATCAGTCCAATTCAAATTAAACTTCATTGGCTTCCTGTACAGTTCTGTATCAAATTCAAGACTCTCCTCACATACAAGGCCCTCAACAATCTGGCTCCCAAACTGACCTTCTCCTGTCATATACTCCCTCCCGATCTCTTCGCTCCGCCTCTACAGGTCTTCTCGTCCCCCCCCATTCCATTTCTCCACCACGGGGGGCTCGGGCCTTTAGCTGCTCTGCCTCCAGACTCTGGAACGCCCTTCCACATGAACATACGACATGCCACCACGGTCACCTAGTTTGCTAAGCTCCTCAAAACCCACCTCCTCAAGGTTGCCTATGACATTTTACCCTTTGTTCCATTGTCACTTGACTCCCTTGCCCTTCCAACAAGAATGTATTGTATTTTATTGTATTTTATTTAGTTTATTTTGTATACAGTATATTTCCTTGATCTTTTTGGTTTGGGTGTGTCTTGTTTCTAGAATGTACTGTATATTCTGCATGGGTCAAATGTTTATCAATACAGCCAAATGTTTTATATCTATGTATTTGTCAATTTGCAATGTAAGATGTCCTTGTGAGTGTTTTGAAAGATGTCCTAGGTAAAATGTATTATTATTTTTATTATTATTGTTGGAGTTGACATGAGTGAACCCAAATATATAAATCTAATACATATTGCTGATTTCAGTAATTATGTTACTCTGTAAGTACTTAATCTGAACTCATTGTCAGTAATTAATCTGAACTCTTCATATAGAGTAGCATACAATATACATTACAGTGAGATAACGGGTGTCATACAGGGTGGACTATCACACAGTTTCTCTGTGTGATAGTCCACCCTGTTCTCTCTACGTACAGTAGTTCAAACAGAGTTATAAAACAGTATGAAGGATATCACAGAGACAAAACAATTAAAAAGTAAATGTTGAAGGGGAAAACCAAGAGGCCTAGAGCTGCAGCTCATTATCTTTGTCGGTGTTGACATTCTCTCTCTCCTCCCTCCTCTCTTGTCCAGCAAGCTCCCTCCACTTTCTCCCAGGGGGCTGCCGCAAGTAAGTGGATCTTGCCCATGCAAGCTGGCACTAAGCAGTAATTACTCCATATATCTTACCATGGTGACGGCCAGTGCCAAGGTGACCTTTGATGCCCGATTCGCTAATCCACAGTTGGGCAAATAGGCAATGGCACTTGAGTATCACAAATTGAACACGCACTGCCAAGGCTGGGATAGTGTTAGTGTTGTGTGGTGCGATCTGCACCACTTTGTTTGTGTTCATGTTTACACAGCCTGGGTTGTGTAGAAACACCAGATTAGGTTTTTTTGTTTTTGCGCGCAGACAGAACGGACAGCTAGCAGAACGGACAGCTAAAAGACCGTGACGCCGGGTGCCCACCAAATGCATCCAATGCGATGCGTTGCGCCGGAAGTCTTTGTTAATGGCGCTAATTAATCTGTGTTGTTGAATGTCGTACTATTCTACGTTACGTTTCAAATGTTGCATGCGTTCAAAACCGGAAGTTTGAAAAGTTTTGAAATTCCCAGCCAGCTAGCTATCTGTTAGGCCTGCTAATATTGTTTTCTAAAGTGTCTAAATATATATTTAGATGAATCTCTTAGTTATACGAATATTGTATTTGAACAGTCTATTTATAGAAAAAAGTATTTAAGTATTTAAAGATAGATATTTTTGCCATCTGAAAACCATGGATATTTATTAGTAGTACTGAAAGTGATAGCGGTTTTCTGAATTTTATATTGAGTTTCATAAATGACAGAGCTGATATCAAATTTCAAAAGCTTGATATCAAATTTCAAAAACTTGATATCAAATTTCACAAATCTTGATATCAAACTTCATGAATCTTGATATCAAAAGTGAAAGCATATGCTATTTGCCATAGCTATAGCTATTAGCCTTATACGTTTATTGCCTGCTTTTCTTGTTTAGTTATAACTATCTAACTACGAGGTCTCAAAATTTAAAAACTTGATATAAAATTTCACCAAAGTTGATGTCAAATTTGATATCAAGAAAAACGATGAAATGTCAAAACGGCTTGCCATATGGCAGATTGATCAATGAGGGCGGACCCTGTAGAAACAGCCAATCATTGACAGAAAGACTGCTACGTTCATATACTGTACAGGAAATCAGAGTTCTCAATAAAGCACTGAGACAGTATTTGTATTTCATAAATATTTTGCAGTCTATTTATGGAGTTCTCAGTTCGTTTGGTAATTAGGCCTGCTTTGTTTGCGTTTTGTAATTATAACTAGCAACATTATTTATCTGCTTTTTATGCAACTTAATCATATTTCAAACCAGTGATTTTTTTCAATAGCAATAATTTCAGCGGTGATGTAGAACAAAATAAACATTGTTGTAGCCTACATGTATATTTGTGCTTCTTTTGTTTCTGAAAGGACCAGCCGCCACTGTCCCCAACATATATATTCCCACCGCAGGTGAAGTAAATTAAATAATGAATGAATGTGAGCGTGTAACTGGAGCACGTTGGGAATATGGATGGCTGCTGGCCCGTGGTTAGTCACCAGTTAGGTACTGTGGAACGGGAAGGTGAAGCACGATCTCCATGTGTGACTCCTGACATTACAGTATGCTAACAACAGATATTACAGTATGCTAACATAGTTAACAACAGACATTACAGTATGCCAACAACATACATTACAGTATGCTAACATAGTTAACAACATATGATAACATAGTTAACAAACAACAGACATTACAGTATGCTAACAAAGTTACAACAACAGCTTGTGGAAGGCTTAGAGACTTGATATACATTTAAAAACATGGCTCACTGTACACTAGCTCACTACTACTTCATTTATTATAATTAAACCACGTGTTTTAGTGTGCAGTCTGACCAAGATAATAAGCATGTATTATTCAATAAAAATTGAAAATACAGTAATAACAAATGTACCTCAAAATGGTAATAGAAAAACACAAATAAATAAGTAATGTAAAGGCTTTTCATGAGATTTTAGATGATCAGGTAAAATTATTTCATAAACTCTTGAATTATTGTTTGTTGTGTTTATAATTTATTCAGTTAAATTTTTTTGTTTGTTATAGTATTCTTGTTTTTGTTCAGCGGAAGAGGCTTGTATTATATGTATGTTTACTGTTCATTTTATGTTTGCAACCCTGTATGTTTTATTTATATACTGCTTCTTGGCCAGGTTTGGCTAAATAAAAAAATAAACCCACTGTAACAAGGTCAGATTTCTGAGTCAGATTTCGTTTGTCTGTCTCCTAAGTTAAGGTGAAACAAAACACGGTCTTCCTGTCTTAGTGAAGCTTTGCCTACTACTGAGCTTTGTCTTTTCTTATCCATCATGCAGGGCAGTGTGTGTGTGCGTGTGTGTGTGCGTGCGCTTGTGTGTGTGTGTGTGCTGTCTGTGAGTGTACAAACTCACCATGATGCATTTGCAAGTGTGCTTTTAGGATGTATACTGTGTGTGTGTGTGTGCGTTTCAGGAATCCGTCATTGTCATCTGTTTTGCTCATACAGTATCTGGCCCTGGATCTGTCTAAGGTGACAGCGGAACCCTGGCTGTATAAATATGTTGACAATGTTCTGGCTAGGGGGAAGTGCTTATGGAAAGGATAAAGCTAGATAAATCTACGGCATTAAACACTTGAAATGTCCCTGTCTGATTCACATTCCAGTTCAGATAAGAAGATAGAAGTTTGAAATTCTCAAGAGTAAAGGTGAAACAACCATGCAGATTAATGACAGGTTGTTTTTTTAACTTACAGCATTCAATCAATATGAAATCATTAGTGTTGATTATATATTTCACATATATAATAATATACACTGCTCAAAACAATAAAGGGAACACTAAGATAACATATCCTAGATCTGAATGAATGAACTAATCATGAAATACTTTAGTCTTTACATTTACATGTTGAATGTGCTGACAACAAAATCACACAAAAATGATCAATGGAAATCAAATGTATCAACCCATGGAGATCTGGATATGGAGTCACACTCAAAATCAAAGTGGAAACCACACTACAGGCTGATCCAACTTTGATGTAATGTCCTTA
>JAODUH010048640.1:0-19379 GCA_027564835.1 Typhlichthys subterraneus
CGGTCGGCACCAAAGTGTTTCTGGAAAACCATCCGCCACCTCAGGAGGGGGAAGCGGGGAACCATCCAAGCTGTGTATAGTAAGGATGGGACACTGTTGACTTCAACTGAGGAGGTACAATAATAATAATAAAATACAAATACATGAATGAGTGAATGACAATGCTAACAGCCAATGAAAATCTACTTGTCAATTTCAGAAAGCGCTGTCGATCTTACAGGTGTATATGCATCAGACGTTCAGCACAGAGTTGCTTATGTGACATAGTGCTAATGAACGGAAGAGGCTGAGACTACTCAATACTCCACCCTGATTGGACCCCCAGCAGGGTGGCTGTGAAAACGCTAATGCAAACAGGTTTTCCAGGCTATATCTCAGCTAAACAAATTGAGCTGAGAGCTCAATTTATTATATTATTATTTATAGTTGGGCGGAGCCAGTCTAATGAGAAGTTGGACTGTCTGCCAATAATAGTATCAGGATCAGGACTCAAACAGCTTCTCTGTGCAACAAAAACGCTGTTATTTCGTGGGGAATCAAAGACCTTATAAAAAGGTACATGGAATGTCCACTTCAAAGATGATTCTGGTTTTGTAAACTTGATTCTAAAGATATTCTAATATATGGTTGACTCAGCAGCCAATCAATTAATCCAATAAAATGGCAATAATAAAAGATTCCTGACCTCATGTTCTATACTACTGAGTACTATATTTATATGTGTGCATGGGATCTGCTAAAGGAGCTACTTATATTGGTTGCAAAACAAAACTTCCATGAATAAGTGCAGTGGCATTTAGGTTAACCAGAATTTAACCCACTAATCTTTTAGACAAATGTGTGTGTGTATAAATAAATATATATATATATATATATATATATTAAAAAAAAGCATGTGTGTTTATATATACACACAAATTTATAAGAGTAGTACACGGGGACATGCAGTTTTGCTTCTGTTTTGTGGGGAAGATTCCTGGGGTGTGCAGCTTGCTGACAAGGCTTGCAGGCTGATTAAGGTCTGAAAACAACAATACAAGATTTGCAATGCAGATCCTAAATAAGAAGCTATCTCGCTCCACAGATCTAAATCCTCCACACTGAAGCCAGGTGGGTTAAAACTGAGCAGGCGTCAATTTGTGAAGGTTGGAAAACCTTGATACACTTCACACTGGAAGACAGGTTGCAAAATCACGTTGCATTGCAAAAGAAATGGGCAGATAATTGGCAACTATCAAAAATGTAAATCTGTATATTTGTTTCATTTTTATATAATTTCTATATTGGGTTCATATCATTTAATACCATTTTCAATTTGAAATGGTTAAAAGATTACATTTGCGATACATGTTTCTAAACCATAAAATATTTAGCTGACTACCGTATTCACAAGTTATACAAGGCAAAGGTAGTGGACAAGGTTTTTTAGCATCTACCAGTGCTGCTGACAAGCTACCAAAAACCACCACACATTTAAATCAAACATTTGGTGACAAAATGTGGGCTGTTTATATCACCATCGGCTATTGTAAAAATAAAAAATATAACCCTATAGAACCAACAGCAGAAACAACTAGTCCATCATCAAAACCAACATAAGTGATAAAAAAGAATTTGAACTTGTGATGTCCACTCGTGACTATATTTTAAGGAGTGCATGACGTTTAATTATAGTTTCTAGACAGTGTGTCTGGCTGCAATCGTATGCAGCCTCGTGGCTGTGAATGCACTGTGAATGCACTGTGAAGGGACTGGAGGAGCCGGCTCAGAGGGAGAGTGAAACTCAATGTGAAAGCTCAATCAAATTCTAAATTGTACAACAGAGCAGAAAAGAGTACTTGGCAGTCACAGTGGATAGACAGAGAGCTGGGCGATGTACACCGAATCCGGAAAGAGCTCTTGCTTCTCAGTTTACCAGATGCACACCGCGCATGCAAAGCGGTCCACATTAGGTGCTACACTGCATTGGCAAAATGTCTCAGTTGGCAATTAAAATGTTAATATACGCTATATTCCCCATCATTCTAGCTTCTACCGGGAGATGCCTGAACACAGTAAAACGCAATCTGGCACAATAAATGCTCCCAGAAGGCCCCCCGCCCCCTCCATATAAGAGCTGTATAGCAGTCAATGTCCCAGAAGAAGGCAATATGCCACAGCCACCAAGACTTCACAGCCTTTACCTTAAGGCACCCGCCTGGCCACAATTATAACAACTCTCTTTTCTCTTTTCTTTATCCCTGTTCTTCTACTCCTTCGTAATGCTTCATCCAGGGAGAGGCCCACAGCGGCCCACATTAGCCTGGGGGAAATACCGCTGGATTCGGGCCAGCTAATGAGCAGATGAGCTTGGCAGGTACAATCAGACATTACAAGACAAAGGGGAGCGCATATGGAAAGCCCTACGAAGCCTCCCTGAACATACACTGTAATTTGTGATTGCAATATACTGTACCTGGTATGGGAGTGTAAACAAAAGTTAGGAGTGTACAGTACTATTTAATTGTCTTAGTGCGGTGCGGGAAGATAGAATACACACAGATATCATTATCCCAGATCCTGTGGCATGTTGACACCAGGGCCCAAATATGACTCTCGGGGGGACAGACATAACACAACAAACATACAAAAGGGGGGCATGTGCCTTAAAAAGCCCCACACCTGTGGCCAGCACAAGGCATCCTCTGTGTTCATTAAGGAGGCCAGCCCTGACACTGACATCTTTAAGAAGCCACTGGAGACAGCATCCCCGCAGCCACCTTGGGACTGCAGTGTAGGAGCGCTATACCAGGGCGGCTACTTCATTTAGGCCTGACACTTGTGTGTGTGTGTGTATTGCTCACACAGAATCCTCACACCAAGCAACACCTGTGAGCGGTTCCTGGGGAAAAAAGGGGGATTTAAGTCCCTACAGGTGGATGTTGTTGTGTTTGGCTTCCATGCTGGAGTTAATCGTGTCCTTAATAGGTGCTACATGTATTTTCTTTTAGATTAAAACAAAATCAACTAAAGTGATAAAGATAGTGTTTAAGAACAACCATATAGATGGCCTGAGAAAGGTGAACTTAACATTAACTTCGCAAGTAAGTTTCCTCTGGACTGGTAAGTAAACAGCTATAAATGCAATGATGGTATTAACAACCTTGGTTGGACAATTCACAGGGACAACATTATCATTTTGCTCAAAACTGTAGGCTACTAGGCCAGCCACACAGGAAGATTATAAAATAGCAGTGATGTTGACTGGCTCTCAGCACTTTAGCAGTTTGACTGAATTGTGCATATTCTTGCCTTGATGTTATAAATAAACGTAAATCACTTCAGTAGCCTCGTTGGCTTATATTATCTGATGAATGTAAAATTAGGCTGTGTGGACCCAGCAGTGGACTGCATTTATATAGTGTTTTTTCAACCTCGTGGCCACTCAAGGCACTGTACAATATTGCCTCACATTCACCTATGGTGATGGCTGCCATGCACCCTTCCACGGGTCACAATGCCACAATCTTATGGTGAAATGCTGCCCCCTAATCGCCTGGAGAATGTAGCCATTTAATACACATAGTACCTTTAAATGGAAGTTGCTCCATTACTACGAGAAATAAAATAAAAAATCTGCCAAATACAGCAATAATGTGATTTTTAATTATTCTACTTGTATTGATAATAGTAATATAATGTATTTAGTCATTTTGAGAGTAAATTGGCAGCTCATCAATAGTTCCCTTCTTTCTGAAATCGCTGACCAGACTCTATTTTCAGTGAGCTGCAGATGTAAACTGGTAATAACAGTAAATTAATTTACAAGGAGGCATTGTCCCCTGGTGAGTACCTTGGCCCAGAACAATAATGAGCACGTAAACATTGAGACAGAAATGTTTTGTAAGCCGGACGAAAATTCCAGCAACTTAGCAACACACCATTCACACGATATATACGAACACACATAGAGGGAATATGATGGCAAACTGTCTTCCCCAGGCCTCTATAACAACATATGTTTGGAAGTAATTAAAAGAAGTTCCCTAGCGGGTATCATGTCATGTTGAAATACAATGCAGCATTACCTCCCCTTGCTTATTCACACAAAGCAAAGGCACAGGAGCGAGATAGCAATGCTTCTGTGTGCTCCTGGTGGGCAGCTCTGCCATCACATTCCTACAGTGGTGCAGCCTCCTATAGCTATTTAGTGGGGACGCACCTCAGCGCTTCCCATTTGAAGGACAGCTTCTGCTTTGATGTGGTTCCATCTCACTTAGTGATGGGGGCTGGGCAATGAGACTCCCCCTCAAGACCCCATTAAAACAGAAGCCAGGGTCCGCAGGTTTGCTGCTCGCTGCCTGCGCCAACTCTGCCATCAACACATTTGAGGCCACGTGAGAATGATCACAGCTTATTAAAGTGGAGATAATAACTGCTCTACCTCCGGCATGACATATTTAACAAGGACAAAGGAGACGGCTCTGAGGTGATGTATATCTGTGATGAAAGGACAGGACATGGACATCCTGTCTGCAGAGGAAGTTCAGATGAACACATGCTTAGGATAGTAGTCTGTCAGAATCACCTGCTTCTTGTATGGCATACAAGAACCTGAACCAGACTGACTGACGTGACACGATAATGTCAGAATTAATGGCTGGTGACCCCGTGGAGCACACCGATAGCAGCAGGCTAGATATACACGTATATTATGCAAGGTCAACTTGAAGACCTCTATAAACTCCCATGTCCGCACTTTGGCTTTGTTTTTGCATGCAGCAATGGGAGATATTAGGTCAGTTACAATCAACTGACCTGAGTGATCATATCACTCAGGTTGTTCTATTTAATGCATATTTAACCCATATATGTATATACATCTATAGTTTCTGAATGTGGAATTATTGATGTGTTGTTGCGATGGGTCAGAGTAAATTAGCTTTTCTGCCTCTTGGGAAAATCAGTGGGAAAGAAGCAGAGTGAAAACATTCTCCATCAAAAGTGATTGAATTGGATTTTACAAGATGAATTGCCAAGACAAGAGTTTACTCCAATTATATTGCAGGGAGGCCCGAGACCCAGCATAGCTGCTGTGGTCAACAGCAATTAAACTCACTATCGAGGTAAGAGGATCACGGATTGTTTACAACGAGAATAGAGAGTACATAATTGAATAAATGATAAATGATCCTGTAGGCAAACATTTTCAAGAGAAAATAGTGTTTTTTTTAGGTGTGAGGTTTCACAAATGTATAGGCTTTTCTTCTCCCCCATGCTCTCACTCTAGTGTAATGTGATACACACTGTGGAGACTGTCTCCAGTTGTTTGAGTATCCATCCATTTCTCTTACTAGCTTTTTTACTTTGATGTAACCTGTTTGTGTGAAAGCCCAGTGTGTCTTTCATCTAGTGTTGTTTCAGTATAAGAGCTGCACTCATAGCTAGCCATAGCACATCCTGATTTTTGCAAGCGCCGTGATTTGTTCCGCTCTTTAAATCATTCGGGAAATTCCTCAGTTGTTTGTCTTAGAGGCAGTGCAGCAGGCATCAATCAAGTCATTAGCAGGTAATTAGGCCACCTTAATGTGAATAACAGTTCACATTGATTTTCAAATGCAGGTGCTGGCAAGAGGATTGGACCGCATTCAGCCCGAACAAGACCAGTCTGTACACCAATTGGACGATAGTTTTGCGATGCAGAGTTCCAAAATGTATGTAGAAAAAAAAAAAGACATATCACTGATACAGTATAGCCAGTGCAGGTTTAGCACAGCACAGTGTCTTAAGGTTCACCTCTGATGCTTGCAACACAAGCACACATGTTGCATGCATTCAGGCTTACCTTGCCTGGGCTCCAGAGGTACATCAGGCTGAGAACACCGAGGGTCAGAAGCAGAAAGACCAGTCCCAGAATCAGAGTCGCGCGCTGATAGAAGTAGTACCTGGACCTCTTCTCTTTCCCAGCCTCAACCTACAAGCAAAAAACATGAGCTAATGACCCTGCTGCCAATTAATAGCATGATCAATTCCAATACACTTGATAATGTGACTAGGCTGTAATGGCAGCTCCTGTTTGCTCGCATGCTGTGCGGGTGTTTAACTAATTGAACATTCAGAGTGGCTTGTTTTAGCTCATGTGCTACAAGTGGACACATGCTGGGTACAGCTGCTGGTCCAGCCAGCTCACGCCAACTGAGCGGCAGAACTGCGGAGATCAACAAACACAGTGCCAGGCCCAGACGAGCCCCCGTTTCATGTTTAGACACTGTCAGTTTCCCTGCTACCTATTTTTCATATGATCGCAATCCTTAGAAAATATAAAGAACCTCAGGTAAATATATCTAAAGATTAACACTGATTATCATTTTATTCTGGAAACTGGAATAACTTTAGTTTAGTATACATTATACAATTACAGATAGTGGTCAGCGTTGGTAACATGTTAAAAGTATGTTGTTGGTGTTTTTCAGCATGTCAAAAGTGAAGCAATACATTCATCTTTTTCTAGTATGCCAACAATGGGTAATGTTCTGGGGTGTCAAGGGTTTAACAAAAGTTCAGATCGCTTTAAGGTATAATAAAACATATTTAATATTTTTCTGTGTCCATGACATTACAAACATACATTTCACCAAGGTTACCAGTTCACTATTTTCATCTAGCATTTATTTATTTTTTATATTTTTTATATTTTGTGAGCTGGTGATTCATTTGGTCCTTTCAGATGAGTTACAAAAAAGATTGAGCAATAAAAAAAAAATTACTTGCAACCTTGACACCCATGCTACAACATGGGTGACAGCATTTTCATTTATTGAAGCTATTTTACAATGTAAAATGGATTCCACGCTACATGAAGCAAAACATAGGGAGGACTGCTACAGAGGGAAAGGGGTCATTTATTAAACTTCAACTGAAATTAAATCCATCACTGCTATTGGGAATTCACCAAGATTAAGGCCACTAATTAATAAAAAAAGGCTTTTGTTCTGCAAAGTGAGGACATGAAAGCATCTCATTCATACTGGACCACTTCTGAAGGTCTCCCAGGGCAGTAAAATAGAAGATATGCAAAAGCAAAACTGAGTTCAATTAGAACCTGTTCCTTATCTGCATGTCTTTTAAATGATAATAAAGAGGCCTTGCTTTACTATTATGGCTCAAGTTGTTAGATATTTAGACTGTAAT
This sequence comes from Typhlichthys subterraneus, assembly GCA_027564835.1. Taxonomy (NCBI): domain Eukaryota; kingdom Metazoa; phylum Chordata; class Actinopteri; order Percopsiformes; family Amblyopsidae; genus Typhlichthys; species Typhlichthys subterraneus. The sequence goes on from JAODUH010048640.1 coordinate 7,171, forward strand.
AGATGAGTTAGTACTAGAAAATAAATACATTCATTAAATATTCTATTTATCTATATTTTTAAATATAAAAATAAAGAGCAATAGAGGTTATGTGTTATATTTATTAATAATATTAATTTATCTTCTGTTTGTGCGTCACATTGCTCTTTAATATCAGCATGCATAAAATAAATACACATTAGTAAAACACTGTCAACCTCCTGTACAATAGCAAGTATATCTCATATATAAAATGTCCTAAATTACATATATTTTGTTTTATATGACATGAAACACCCAATTGTAGAAACTCTCAAGAAAACTTTATGTGAAATTGTCCACATTTTCTTGTATGAGTGCAAATAATTGTAATTTTCATAAAGCAGCAAAAATGGCTTCTCAGCCACTGTGCACTCTGATTGGTCGATATATCACAAGGAATACACAGCAAAAGTGCAGATGCTTCAAGAATATTCAGAATATGTCCTATTAACAGAGTTTCAGCATAGGACATTTTACACACATTGCTGCCAATGTCTCAGCCAAAATAATTTACACTTGAAATGTTTGGAAGGATCAATAGGCAGTTTTTCCATTTACAACTCTAAAGTATCCTTTGCACACAGTCATTCGTTAATGAATACTTCACCATCAGTATTCTTCATTTGACATCAGTGACAGTGGCACTTCAAAATGCAATGTGTTGATGAGAAACAGAAGGCCATATTCTGAGCCAAAATTCCTTTCATAGCGAACTTCTATCAGTGTGGAAAGAAATGTGGCTATAATTCTCTATACTCTTCTTCTGGTTCCAAGCAGTGGAAACTTAACTACAGTACCAGACAAGCCTCTGTGAGTAAGTCATACTCAAAGGAAGATGGGTAAGAGCCAGAGAAAACAGAGAACAGAGAGAGATGGACATAGATGCACGATAGATAGTCCCCGGCAGTCCGAGGCATAGACATATCAGAGACAGAGTGACGGACAGAGAGAGCAGGCCTTGCAGTATGCAACTGTCCGGTGTTAAAGGGGTTTAGGGGCTTAGGGGCTCAGAGCCAGCTAGCTCCACTGGATTCAGGCAGCTACAGGCTACAGTCTGGGCTGGGAGGTGGGAGTGCCTGGAGCCCCCTGCTGTTCTCATTGAGGGAAGAAGCACTTCCTGAGGAAAACAATAGGAAACTGCCAAGCTGGCACAGCCCTGAAGGCAGTGATGTATCAGCATGAAACCAAGCAGGTCAGCTTCAATAAGAGGCTAAACGTAGCACTGCCGGGCAGATATCACCAAATTATATTAGCTCCACACACTTTATTATATTAGCTCTATTAAAGAGTACATTGCATGAAGATTCAATCTGTTTCATTGTATATTGTCACATACACTCATATTCAGCTTCATGTTCGTAGGACTGACATTTGTCTTTATATCTCATGTTTAGATGGGCATCTGTTGCATTTATTTGACAGTGCACATTGATGGGCTTTAATTTGGTGGAATACACTTTTTAATCGTTACTAATAAAATATGATAATTTTACTGTTTGTTGCCAGCCAATATTCTCCATTACTGTACAATGTCAGATTTTGGATTTCAGAGCCAATTTCCCTCTTGGCTGTGGTCTGAAAGATAATTATAGGTATATAGCTGGAAGGTCCTTGCATGGGAAGCAATGCAGTGTCACAGCCAGGTATTGTTGAACGTGAAGTCAAGAAGAGATGAATAGGGCAAATACAAAAAAGAAAAACACTATTACCCACAACCATGGAAAGAAATAAGAGACCACTGTACATTGTTTAAAAAAATAATAGTATAAATATACTGTAAATGTTAAACATAAAACAAAGAGAAAACTTCTATAAACATAGATCTACCGTGCATATATTACATGTAAAAAGAAAATAAAAATGTATAGTAATAATAGTAAAAATCAGAGAAAATGCTGCAGTGGTCTCTTAATGTTTTCTGCGGCTGTACAGTATGTAAGTTATGATCCCAATTCAAAACTACGCCCCATACATATGCAACACATCTAAATTGTACCATAAAGAAACAGTGCTTAGATATACCTTCATTTACCTTACCTATTTGTCCTTTCTGTTACCACTGTTTGCTTTGCCACCACTACCAACGACTAACAGATATTTACAATATGAGCAATGCAGGGGGATTCTTATCCGTTGTAATTTATTACAACACATTTAATAAGAATTGCAATTGCAGAATTAGTGCTATCTTTTCAAGAAAGAAAGAAGAAGCTACCTAAAAAAGAAGGAAAACCAAAAAGAATTGTTGCTGACTCACATCTTTCCACAGGACCTGTTGACTGCTGGACTGAGTGTTAGCTTCCATTATGCCACGAGAGGATTCCTTCTCTCTCCACGTAGCTGGGGAAAATACTGACCTTCTGGAAGGCAAAGAACCCCAGCTTCATCCCATTGGTAATTTGGGAGTGTGCTGAAGGGGAGGGAAGTTTTCAGACAGAATGGAATTACTGAAACATTTGTGATACCCATTATAAGCCAGACAGCTGCATCTTGCACTACTGTGCTATAATTTCAAAGGTGAAAACAAAATGAAAGAGGGATTTCAACCTTAGACAGGATCCCTGTTGGGTAACTTACATAAGCTACTGCTTGTGCATGAAAACACTGGGCCCACTACTTTACTAACATTTCCTAACTATTTAGTCATGGATAAAACGGAATGCATGAATGGGATCTTCAAGAGACTAAGACGGAAATACAATGTATAAAATGTCTTTGATTTTTAGGCTGTGAGCATGTATTGACTATATGGAGACAAATGCTGAAAAATTGTGCAATAATTTATAGAAATAAGTGTGGTGTATTATGAATTAATAAGACTAATAGGGTCAGAGAAGCCTGATAGTAGGCTACATGTATCTGGAAAGAACTATGAACACAATATACATAAAAGAACATTTTTTTTTCACTACCTGTTGAAATGAACCTGACAACAGATAACCACATAATCATTTATATTGTCAGAAAATGATACATTAAACGAACAATATTATTCAGACACTAGGGGCACAGCTTTTGAAAGGTGAGTCAGAGAGCAACTATCAACTACCACAACTATCCGATGCTTTGTTTTTTGTGTGGTAACGGAATCAAAATGTGTTATTTTTAAAAACGAATTTGTGGCAGGTGACTGAAGCAGGCATTTACTCATGTAGACTCATGTAGTCATATTATAGCAACTTGTGGTACTTCACCCAGAAGACCCCCGTCTCGCAATTCTACTGAAGCCTGGAAGTGCCATCAATTTACTTTTTATTTTAATAAATTTGTTATATCAGGAAAACGATGCTTTGATGTCTTGTGATAGCTAATTAATCATCTCATTATAACGAGATAAATGAGATGGCACTTTCCGGCTTTCGTAGAATTACGAGACGGTTCTTCTTGTGAATGAAGTAACACTGAAGTACCGCAGTTGCTATAAACAACAGCTTTATTATTTTACAAACACAAGATAATAAATAAAATAAAATGCCCACCAAAAAAATGTAATGTTATGAAAAAGATAATTAAATAAACTGAAGCTTTTATGTAATTTATTAGTGGTAAAAAGTCTGCAATGGTTAAAACCTGCGTGGTGCAGTGTCGTAGCCCAATACGTTACAGTATGGTTTAGTTCTATTTATGGTACTTTAACAGTAAGTGGTCTAATCTCATGTAAGGTCAACATTAGTTTTTCCAAAATGTTTCATCATCAAACAATGATATTCTTTCTAACTTCGAGCTCAAATCAAAACAGTATTGCTTTGCGGTCCTCCGCAGCACTAGCCTTGTGATACCATCATGATCTCTAAAGCTTCAGTGTAATGTCGCCGTGAGAATCAGCCTGATAAGCCTCGGAATCATTTTGAATGTGTCCGAGTAGCAGCTGAACTTTCCAATCAGCGTAGTGTTTATAGCTACACGGGCGTGGTTTAGGTGTGCCGACCATGGTGCCAACAGCGAAAATAACCAGATGGTTCATCCAATCAACTGCCAAGTATTTTTTTTAAGTACAGCCATTCACAAACAGTTTCAATGTACTGGCTCCCCAGATGGACTTGTGACAACAATTCCTCTGGCATGTCAGGTTACTGCAGCACCGCCTCACACATAGAAATGCACTGTGAAGTGTGAGATTATAAATTATTATAAACATTTTTGTTTTTATGTTATGCTTTTTATATTTGTTCTTTTGTTTTCATAACAGTATATATGTGAAATTATATATGGGGTTATATAAATTATTATAAACGTTTTTGTTTTTATGTTATGCTTTTTATATTTGTTCTTTTGTTTTCATAACAGTATATATGTGAAATTATATATGGGGTTATATGTCAGAAGAGTGAAAAACTGGCAGAGGAAACTACGGGTGTTTCTCAATGTCAAGGAAGGATCCTTAGCGCCTTGATTTCAAGGATTCTACGTCATCACTTCTCGACAAAGTACCGTTCCAATGTCTAGGATGCTTTAGAATTCTACTAAGGACTCAGTCCTTCGATCAGAGGATTTTGAAGGAAGCTTGTGTGCATCCTTCGCGGTCTAAAAATACCCACAATCGTGTGCGAACGTCAGAAGAGGAGATATTTTAAAATGGCGCAAAACGAAGCTAACAACAAAACAGCACGATCCCTTGTTTTTTCAACTGTTATTTCAAAAAGAAACGCGCGGTTTAATTAAGCATAATGATTTTGAAGGTGGGACTTTTTGTGTATGATGTCATCTTGCACACTAGCTAGGCCGTTCCATTACATGTTCTTCGAAAGTCTTTCCTAGCCTCGGAATGACCCGACTAGGAAGGCACTTGGAACAATCCGTCCTACCAAGGAAGCATCCTTGACATTGAGAAACACCATACACCTGGGCGCACTCAAGGGTGTGGACACGCTTCGTGCTGAAGAGGGAACCAATGGTAGTTGAGTATTGCACGTGTAAGCGAGTGTATGTGTGTTTTTGGGGTTGTTTCCCCGCATTGGTCTGGCGCGAGGAAACCGTTTGTGAATTCATGGCCATGACGAATTGTAACTTTTGTATGATCATTGAATTATATTAATAGAAATTATGTTACTTCAAGCCTGAGTGTGGGAGTCCTTATATCCCGCTGGCCGAATTTGATCACAACAGAAGCAAAGTGTAGTACTACCTATGTAGATATAGTACTACGGCTTTGTTGATATTAGCGGCTTTGTTGATATGAGCAGTGTTCTCACTTACTTTTTATTACTTACAGAGCCAGAGCTATGTAGAAGTACATCAGCCTCAATCTAACTCAATTACTTTATTATTATTATTAGTAAGTAGTTTTTTAGATGTGCATTTACGGCACATCTAGGGCTTCCGTAAAAGTCACACATCCATTTTAGGCCAACACGTTTTAAAGCAGTTCAACATTTAGGCCCACACAATTTATTTACTTTGTCACACTGCTCACGTGTCACTTCACATCATAAGGTGTCCATAGTTCTTTATGTATCTGTTGATGGACAGGACATATATTGACGACGGTCATCCATTCATGGTGCGCACTGAAGGAGTTCAACTGTACCTTATAGAGGTGTAGGGATCACCCTTTGCACCAGTCTGCCACCCCGTGGCCGAGGATGGCACTACCCATTAAATATTATTTGAAAGCTAAATAATACAGTTACAGTAAACAGACAATGTGGGTCATTATATTGGCATAATACAGATAATGTATGATTATATTGTTTGCTTCTTTGGTTGTGCTCTGCTTAGATGTTGAATAATTGTTATAAGAAACAACATTTGCATCACATCATCACCAACAGCCTACACAAAGAAAAAACGGTTATTAGTCCAAGTTTGGCCAATATATGGCGCAATGTTGGAAGCTAAAAGTTGTGCATCAATCTCAACATGTATAGAAGGAAGAGTTTGAATTCGTCAATACCATTTGAGGACGAGGCTATGTGCTAAATTTGGTCAAGCTGCAAGCCTTTAGTGTGGCAGGCAACATTTGAGCACATGTTAAGTCTGTCAGATCTGATAGCAGTGGGACCTAGTCAGCTCTTTCCCATTGATATAAATCTTCACAATTACTGTGACATTTTGCTTGGTTAAATCAAGCAGCAGGTCTTTCAGGAATACTCCTGTGTCAGCACCAGAGCATAGCATCCTGAGGGCCCTCATTCCCCAGGTAGCATTCAGAGCCAAACTGGGGCTTTGACACCAACAGAAAAGAATAAACAGCAATTTAGTTTGGAGTGCATGCCAGATACTCACCGATTAGAGTGGGGTGCTGATAGGAGAGCAACATAAGCCAACCAGAAAGACTCGAAAGGATCGAAAAAATAAACATTTACTCTCCATCTCTGCACGCTTTACGATTCATACGATTTTTTTTCTATTGTACAGAAATGCAAATTGTGTGCTTCGGTGCTACTACCTAGACCAGGGGTCTGCAACCTTTACTTTAAAAAGAGCTATTTGTGCCCAAAATCCTTTATATTTATCTGTTTGGGGACGAAGAAATTATACTTAGCCTATCAATCAATTATTGTTAGCTAATATACCTAAATGAGGATTCATTCACATGGTTTTTTTTAACCGAGGGGACAGTTAAATGTTGAGGGGGCATGCCCTTTTTAATGGAGCACTTAATTGCCAATTTCTGGTGACCTGAAAACAGAATATACCAAATATCTGCCTATATATCCAGCTACTGTGCACACACGATCTTAGTTCTATATGATGCTCGTCAAAGCCACAGGGCGCCACTGTAGACGGACTTAAGAGCCGCAGGTTGCAGACCCCTGACCTAGACCTAACCCAACCCCAAAAAAACAAAGACCTCTATGTGATATACAGTACAAAGTTTAACACAATTTTGAATCATATCATATTATAATTCTTGCCTGAGCAAGCTTCGTCTTCCAAAAACTAGCGTATTACATTGACTCATGTAAAATAGTAAATCCAATCCTGGTGGTTTGTTTGTTTGTTTATTTGTTTATTTGACCAAACTATGCCTTCTTTACATTATCAGAAAGATGATGGCACTGGTCCCTTTATGTAATTTTATGCACAACTTACATGATGTATTTCAGAGTGTTGTACCACACAACACATTGGTTCAATTTCTAGCATTTTTGCCCTGCAACAAGGAAGTCTGCTGTAACTTCAAGCCCTGACCCAGTTCTACTCTGCCTTCTGTCTGCATGACAATTACGAGTTGCCGGTTTCAGCATCTCCTGTTTCCTATCATAGACTAAAGACACGCAGGTCAGTTTTAGGGCACTATTTGCCAACTCTATAGCCCGAGTGACACACATTTGCTTACATTATTTGCCTCATACAGCTTACCTAGTGTAGGGTTAGGGCTCCCTGTCCTACCACAGGGTTGCATTAATCTTGCCACTGTCTGCCAAGAGGGCACACATTAACAGTTACTGTCTCTTCCTCACAAAGGGATAGACAGGAAGAGATGCATAGAGGGTGTGTTAGTAAGAGAATAAGGCACAGACAAGACACTGAGCGCATGATTTGTGGAGGGCCATAGCACTCTTCCATCTCTATTTTCTCTATATAATAATAATAATATATACATAAATAAATAAATACAATCATAATGATAATCTCCTTTCTTCTCTTAGCCCTTAGAAAATGTTGCAATTTTATATGCTGTTAGCAATTGTTTTGCAGGATAGCTACTGTAATATAATGTCATGTATAGGCCTACCTATTACCCAGATGACATGTTGCCATCATTACTTAAACAGTATATTATTTGCATATAAAAGATGTTGGATTACTCTTCAAATGTTTTTCCACATTTTTATCCAAAGTGACAATATAGGTATATTGTAAGTGTTACCGACCTATACTTACAATATAGGTAAGTGTTACCCATACCTATATTTACCATACCTATACCTACTTAGATATATTGTAAGTCGCTCTGGATAAAAGCGTCTGATTAATGCTGAAAATGTAAATTAGTAAATGCTTCCCGCTAGTCTTATCTGGATTACAAAGGAAGAGGTGGGGCCAAAGCCACCTCTCTCTCTCTCTCTCTCTCTCTCTCTCCTCATATTTCAGTGCAGGCATACAGGAAGTAATGTTGCCATGCAGTTTATACACTGCTCTGCCGTCTTGTCTCCTGGGAGTGACTTGAACTTTCCGCAGACAGTTGCTGAGCTCTGGCACACTTTTCTGATAAACTGAGGACAGGACAGTGTGTGGCAGTATTCCACATTCCCCTAAAGCCATGATAAAGAGTATTTATACACCATATTTAGGTAAAGTGCTATAGTGTGATTTAGAAAGTGGAACCATCTTATTTGCTCTGTGAAACAATAGAGCAATATGGATATAGCGTAGTATTTATAAACAAGCACTTGAAAAATGCATTAAATGGTGCCTATAAGTATGTCCATAATCATTATTAACACGGTTTGAGGAATTGCTCTGCACCATCTCCAGTTACTTTGAAATGAATAGAAATGTGGATTGCCCCACTGCAAATCATTCCCAAGTTTATACATTAATTTGTTAAACCTCACCTTGAGAGGAAAGCTGCTTTCTTGGGATTTTCTCAATTTCTTGCTTGATAGGACAGGTGTATTTACTTATATAATTGTATTCCTCATTCAATTTATAATGCGATTAAATATTAATACAATTCAGAGTTTGAAGAGAAGCAGATCTGTGAAATTATCTTTGCAGCAAAATTGTGAAATTATTTTCCTTACTACTGATAAAGGCTTTTCCCCAAACAGGTCGACCTTTTTTTTTACTATGAAGATTTTGCCTCATCTTAGGCCTTTGTTATGAGGAGCACAGTGAACTAACTCCTCTGAACGTTCCAGAGGAAGACAATAGAGCCACATATATCTAGTAAATAACTTCTAACTCCTCTACTGTACAGTATATAGTCTACAATATATTTGTTCATCAGGTACCAGCAGTGAATAGCCTTGGATATTGAGTGTCCAGGCAAATGCAATGTTTCACATGGGAAACGTATAGGCCTATGTGTTTTTATATTTTGTGATCACCACCGATTTAACATCTAATGTTGGTTTTCAGTTTCATCATCCACTCATCTATACACGTGGTTACACAACAAGCAGCATTTTTATTTCAAGATGACCTAATAAAGAAGGGCAAATACACACAAACGATGTGAATCATGCATGAACTGGATTATAAAGTGAAATGATCACCATTTGCCAAATGAATCCCCTACAGAGGAAACATCTGGATTTCCTACGTTAGGGACGAAAGTAAACAACTGTTTGCCAAACGCTGCTAATAACCTTGTGACAAAAATGTTAAAACAGTGGGAGGTGAACAGCACACTGAAACATTAAAGCCTCCAGGCTCCGGGAACGTGAAATAAATAAAGTCATTCAGGAAACTCCCGTAATGGGGCCTCCAATGGTAGAAGGCAATGGTTCCTAAGCAACTATTGTGGTGTCGCTGTGGGATACGGCAGTGCAGTGCTTTTGAGACTGGATCATTACAAGAATTATCCCTTCTATCACCGAAAAGGGTTTCTGTCCTCTACAGTAAGTGCACATTAACAAGCATTTTGTATTAATTATGCCCACATCTTGACGTGGCATACAAAGCACTGACATACATGTGTGAGTGAAAGCCCTGGGTTCCATTAGATTCCTTTGGTTTGAGATTGAAATTGAAATTGTTAGCCATATATACAACTATGTATGAAATACAAGACAATGTTAAATAATTTAAACATTTATACACTATTGACCTTTAGTTGCTAATGCTAGTTTGAAATTATATTTTTAAAATATATGTAGAATGATACGCCTGGAAATAAATACTGTTGCTAGCTCAATTCACAATATACATGTAAATATTAACCTATACCACACCCACTATAGCATGTTACAACTTGTTATATCTTGCTAAAGTTGTAGTTCCATTGTAGCTTGTTATTTTAAATTATAATTATTGTGTGAACATGAGACTACATGCAACTGAGCTGTAAAAATAAATGCTGTAATAAATTATAAATTACAGAGCACAAACAAAGGCCTTGCTTTATAGTCTAAAAATTAGGTTCAGAGGCCATGGACTATTCACTTCACTTTCCTCGCTGAAAGACTTTATTGAAAGTGGAGTCCTAAATTATTTTAATGCACTAATTCTTCGCTTTTTTTCAGTGTGAGCCTTAGACAGCACCCAACTATACTGTAATTGGCTAGAGAGGGATAATTCACTTTATCACCTTTAATTAGGTGCACATTTTATTATTGAATAATGTTTTTTCTGGTATTAATATTCTGCTTGAACCAAGGTGAGGGAATGTGTTAAAAGATAAGCTTATGAAAAGCCGTTAAATAAAGTTAGGGGATTCATTCAAAATAGTTGGGTTTGTTCCGCAAAGCAACATTTGGTTTAATAGACAGGCATGTTGTTGTTCTGTTCACAAACAATGAGACAAGTGAAAGCTATGGAGGGATGGATCATTACAAAGATGAAGAATTATTGTTAAATTCTTGCGATGTTACATACCAATGCTGCAATTTATATATCCTATGTAATTGATGTGCAGTTATTGCCTCGGAAATCAAATTTGTTTGGCAAGTGAACAAGTGCCCTTTAAAAATACATTATGTGTCAACTCAGGGAAAATGTGTCTTCATGCAGGGGTGATGTTAGACACTCCTGCATGAAGGAGTGACTAACATCACCCTTTCAACAGGGACAATATTAATTTTAAGAGGCCATGACATTGACATTGAATCTAGTTTAATGTTTAATCTTTTTCATAATGTCCACACATTGCCAGACTCAGAAGATCATTAAATATCTTTGAAACAGATCATCAGTCTTTCCTTCGCTAAATATAATCTTGGAATGGGTAGCTTGTTTTTAATGGTTTTCATTTGGTTGCAATGGACATATTTTCATAAAATGCATAATAATGTGCATATGATATTGTTTAAATGTGGTTATTTCTGCATACAGGTAGAGATGCCTTTGTCAAAATTAATCTAGGCTATCTGAAGTATTTCATAAATTAATAATGCAGACCTGCAGTTGTCAACTTACCCGGCGTGTTCTACATTTTTGTGCATAGCTACAACTTGAAACGAGTGGGAACAGAAAAACAAATTATATGAAAATTCAATCAAAAACTATCTCATCAAATCATACTAATCAAACTGAATGAAACATATTAAAATATATTTTATGCAAATGCACATAATCGGACAAAGCATTGCACTTTATAACATTTCCTCATTCCAATCATCATAATGTATAATTGTAGTCAACCCATAGGTACTCTCTACAATAATGTACTCTCGTGCTCAATTCAGAAATAAAACTGGTTTTAATGGCTGTATAATTACTTTGTAATATAATTAGACTACGATTACAAAGTCATTTGTCACATCCCTACCTGCAGCAGCACCCTCTGCTGTGCCACTGCTTCTGCAGTGTGATTTCTTTGAAAATTAAACCTTCTCTAATTTTTATCTCCACGACTGGTTTCTGCCACCTCCACTACTCTGTGACAGAATACTCAACCCAAATATGGAAACCAGCGGAGCCACGAACCTGTCTGGTATTGTGGCCAGATTAAAGGAGCATGGGGAGTGCTTAACCAGCCTGGTTACAGCACGTGAAGAAGACCGTCATGCGCTGCAAGAGCTCACTAGATTGGTGGCCAATCGCCAGCCGGCCTCCCCACCCAAACCTTCGCCACCGGATGATGCAACGTCACCTCAGTCGGAGGCTTCAGGGGGACAGCGGCCATTCCAGATGGCTCTTCCTGAAAAATATGATGGACAGGCCCAACGGTGCCAGGGCTTCCTGCTACAGATGGACCTTTATCTCACCCATATGGCTTGGGGCGCCTCTGGACGGGACAGGGTCTCTGGCCTCATCTCATGTCTGACTGGTAAGGCTCTGGAATGGGCCACAGCAGTCTGGAACCGGGACGAGCTGGACAACTACGGGGACTTCAAGAGACTGTTCCGGTCTGTTTTTGACCACCCTCCCAATGGAAGAGAGCCCGGGGAAAGGCTATTGAAGATGCGTCAAGGGTCCAAGACTGCATCCGAATATGTCAGTCCTTGTTCCTCCACCTTCGTCCCCGGTGCCCATGGAACTTGGTTCTACTGCACTTCTCAAGATGGAGAAGGAACGCAAGAGAGGGCAGCAGGTTCGTTGTTTCCAGTGTGGCCAGTGGGGACACATTTCTCCTA